>JAOTRQ010078399.1:0-11736 GCA_028565875.1 Hoplisoma paleatum
AAAAAAAGAAAAACTATTATTTTAACTGTTCAGCCTAATACACCAAATATTTATATTAGGGTCACTTCCAAAAAAGTAGTTTCTATACAGTTTTGACACAAAAACAATGGAGAATCAAACAATAAGATAGGTCCTATTCACTTTACCTGCCAGTGGTCATAATGTTATGACTGGTGAGAGATAAAATACACTTGCCCTTGCCCAAATGATTGGTCTATGTTTTCACTCCTATTGGCTTTCTTACAAATGTGACATTTGTTACCCTTTGTTAAACAAAAGAAATGTGATGGGATCTGCTGAGAAAGTGTTGCTGTGTCTGAAATAAAATCTTAGAGATAATACTGTGTATACAGAAATTACATCACTGCTCCCAAGGGCAGAGTGCTTTCCATTTATGCAAATAATAGATTTACTTTTACCTTTTTAACGTTAATCCTAAATGATGTTCTATGCATCGTTTCATTTTTGTCTGAGCTTTTTTCATCTTGGTGTGCCTTAGACTGAAGAGAGGAGAAAGTTCTTCTCAATCTTCTACATGTCAATCAATGCTGGGAGTGTGCTCTCAACCATCATTACACCAATTCTCCGAGGTAAATCCCATAATAATACTACTTCTACTATGTTAAAGCCTCAAAAGCAAGGATAATTGTTTCTTTTACCACTGTGTAGTTATTACTAAATGGCCAGTGAGTAAAATCTTTGTACATGGCTGGATTTACTGTAGGCTTAATGTTTACCACACAGGTGATGTACAGTGTTTTGGAGGTGATTGCTATGCACTAGCATTTGGGGTCCCTGCAGCTTTAATGGTCATTGCTCTGGGTACGTGTTTTTTTTTGTTTGTTTGTTTTTTCAGGAATGTTTTGAAAAACTTAATGTATAAAATAATGAATTCATTCGATTTCGTTATTATTACTAGATATTAAACTAGAATACTTCTTGTAATTACTGTAATTTGTAACCTGTACTCATTTAAAATGTTTGATATAACAATTTAGTAGAACCCCTTCATCAGAGAACAATGAAACAGTGTGAACATGCTAATACGATTGGAGGCATTCCATATTGGCCCAACTTTATCTGATTTGGTTTTTAATACTGTATTAGAGTATGTATGTATGTTTGACACCTTATGTGACCACTTAAAGGTTTTGGGAGACTGTTTGGATAGTTTGTGTTTGCATAATCTTGAGTAAATAATTTCTTTCTTTAGTTGTTTTCATTGCTGGCAGTGGGTTGTATAAAAAGAGTCCACCTGAGGGAAATGTCCTACTGAATGTCTGCAAGTGCACCGGGGTATGCGAACTGTTTAACATAATGATTCAGCAAAATAACACTCAAATTGACAGGTAAAGATCATTTGTATGTTGTTTTGCATTTTAAAAAGTTTGCCATCAAAAATCGATGGAGGCGGTCTAAGAACAGCCCAAAAAGGGAGCATTGGTTGGACTGGGCAGATGAGAAGTATTCAGTATGTATACACAAACATTTAAATGATTACAAATTTGAGAGCTACCGCATGTTTGTATGATATGCATTCTTTGTTTTCTACCAGAAACGCCTCATACAGGAAGTTAAAATGGTGCTGAGAGTTCTGGTTCTCTACATCCCATTGCCGATGTTTTGGGCTCTTTTTGATCAACAGGTAATTAGGGCTGTGCTTACAGACTACAGTCGATAAAACTTTTTTTATGTTCATAATTTAGACTTTACAATCATTCAGTACAAGTACAATGTTGAAAACATTGTACACTGAACAGATATAACATTATGACCACAATCCTATTTGTGTAATGTCCTGTGTATTCTGAAACATGTTTTAAAATAAGAACCAGCATTAAATTCAACTAATTAAAGTTAGTTGAGTGCTAGTTAGCTACAGTGACTTGATGCTTATGAGCCTGCCACTGATTACCACTGGGAACCCCCCTCAAGTGTTTTGCAGTTCCAGTTTTGGAGATGCTCTGATCCAGTGGACTAGCCTTCACAATTTGGCTCTTGAATTAAAAGTTTACTTGCTGCCTAATATAGCTAATTCTCTAATTCTCTATTCTCTGAGATTAAGAGAGTATCAGTGTCCTTCACTTCAACACTCAGTGGTCATAATGTTTTGTCTGGTTGGGGTATTTTGTAATTATGTATAATGAAAAGCATTTTTGTTTGACATCAGGGGTCTCGTTGGACTCTGCAAGCAACTCGCATGAACATGGACTTTGTAAGTTTTTCTTCTTTTTTTAGACCTCAATTTATCAAAAAGATGCATAAAAATTACACTCATTGGTAATTATAGGATTGATGACAGTAAAACATGTTTTCGGTTTCTTAATTTCTTTGTGGGTTTGGCAGCAACAATAATATGGTCAAATGAACTGACCTCATTTCCCACTTTCCCACTAAAAACTGTTATTATTCTTAACTGTTGTGCCCAACAGTTGGTCTGCTGTTCTCAGTATCAATCAAAATAATAGAACTGTTCACTTTTAATCAACTTATTCAACCAGTAGATTGTGTATAAGTCATTATTATTGTGTTTTACAGGGTGGAGCTTTCGTATTAAAGCCAGATCAAATGCAGGTACTGCATCCATCAAACTTTAGGTCTAGAATGGTTTGCTTATGTCATATATTTTATTACTGATGTCATCAAGTTATTATCTTAATCAATACAAGCTTAATTATCTTGATATCTGTTTTGTATGCTTCACATTTTATGATTAATATATTTTATAGATTGGCATGGTTATCATGCCATGATTGTCGTCTGTGTCTCCCTCTGTGTTGTGTAGATGCTAAATGCTTTGCTGATTCTGGTCTTCATCCCCATCTTTGACATGGGTGTGTACCCACTCTTTAATCTTTGCCACATCAAACTCACGTAAGTACAGCCTGAACTAAAAAAAACCTTACAAAATGAAATAAATTACCCAATAAATCACATTTGAAGTAGACAAACAAGTATTATATTGTGTGCTATAAACAAATCGACAGCTTATTATGCAGGTTGTTGGACATAATTTTGTACACACAGATCAATGTAGTCATCTAGTCACGCCAACAAACAGTGTACTATTTTGAACCAGGAATGGATTTCTAAAAATGATTTGAATTACAACAGTAACTAACATACATATATACATGGAAGCAGTATTAGTTTTTTTTACTTTTTCCTTCTATAAAAAAATTACTTAATTCTTAATAGTAAATTGAGATCCTGATTGTGTTCGATTTGTTATGATTTGTTTTTTCTCACCTCCTCCCAAGACATTTTCAGTCTTTGAGCACATTCTTCTCGTCTATGTTTTCTGCACTGACGCCTCAACATACTAGCCAAGGCTCTTGCTCAGTGTCATTGCCTACTTTGACACAGAACCTTAAAAGGAAAATGACTGCATTGTCTTGCATAGTTCTGTCATCTCACCCAGCAGACGCCATGGCTAATTCTTGCCGAATGGCAGCTATCTGAAACCAATGTCCCAATTCATTACATGGGTGCTTATTAAATCAATATTTAATTATTTAATACAAACATGGTTTCTATTAATACATTTGGAAAATTAAAGGCAGAATCACTTTGAGCCATTTTTTTCATGTATCTTTTTTTGATCCACTGTGCCTTAATAAAGCACAAATGTGTCACATATGTGCTGTTTTAATTTTTTGTATTATGCATAATAAAATTGTAGGCAGAACTTGTATTGCATTGATTCTTACATTTGCCTGCACCTTTTATGGCTTTTATGGATTTAAATCATACGCCTCAAAAGTATTTTGCTCTTTATTTAACTGTCTCTTACATTTTCAGGCCCCTAAGAAAAATGGCTACAGGAATGATTCTTGCTGCACTTGCTTTCTGTGCTGCAACTATAGTGGAAGTCAACGTCATTGTACGTTTTATCCAAATATTTCTAACCCACAATGCATACAGAATTTTTGAAAGCACTTGTTTATATGCACTTAACATACTTGATCATGGTTGTCAGATTATTTAAGTGGCATTATACATCTTTATGATTAAACTTATATTACTGATGCAATATTTGCAAGCTAAATATTTAACAGTTGAATGACTCAAGAGCTGCCCCTAGCCTCAAGCCAGTTACACCTCCAGTCAACAGAGACAAAAATAATGAATTTGCTGATTATGCACAACAATATAGAAAAGCCAATTCCAAAAATGTACACACATGCTATCCAGAGATCAATTGAGTTGAAGTCGGAAAACATTTGCTCATCTTACTCAAGCACCCAACTTTTGTTTTTGGTTCATCTTACATGAACAATTCTTTTGTATTTTTAGCTAGACTGAGGTTGAAATTAACAAATGGTTAGTTGTGATTGTCTTTAACAATGAATACCAGAAATTAGGTTTATGAATGTATTCTGTAATACTGTACTACTACTGAAGGGTTCTTCAGAAGTTTCTATACTAAAAAACTAACAGTGGAATCTTTTTTTAAATGATCACCTTTCTTTACGATGCATGTTTTCCAACATCCTACCAATTGATGCACTATTATCACATACTTTTCTTTGAGTGTTTTAATGAGCTGGAATCAGATGGTGCAAAATCCAGACGTTAAGGTCTCTCAGACAAAAGCAATGACAATACGTACAGATCATTTCATTCTAGTTATTGTATCATTCTGTTTTTGATTTGCTCTTATTGTTAGGAATAAGTGATTGCATCTTCTGTCACAGAAAACCGTTGTGCAACCTCCACCAGCCAATGAGAGTCTGCTTCAAGTCGTAAATCTAATTAAAGGAGGTGCTGTCTCTGTCGACTTTCCACAACATAATTTTTTTCCAGAGCCAATACAGTCGTATGAGGTCTGCCTTTTTTGAAATTATGTTTTCATTGTGTGATTTGTAATTTTTTTTATTACATTTGAGACTATTTAAGCTGTCAAAGATCAAATCTTTTGTTCACAGGATCCACCAGGATACACTTCTGTACCTCTTGATGATGTCTACAAAGTATTTACTGTCAGTGTCACTCAAAATGGAGTGAATCACAGTTGTGATCTTAACTTCAATCAGCGCACTGCTTATAGTCTTATCCTATATCCCAGTGAAGGCTCAGGGATTAATTGCCAACTGGTGAGTTATAGGTTCACTGTCACTCTTGTCTTTGCTATAAATGATTTTTATAAAACTAAATCTTTTCTGAAACAAGCATTTGATAACTAAAGCGCAAAACTTTATATAAATGTATTATTTGTGGTCTTTTAATGTCTTATTCCTGTTGGTCCTAAAATGCAGGTAAATGATCAAATCACAAAATCTGATAAAGGAGATGCTTTTCTCAGGTAAAAATCAGCAACACTGACAGAACACTGTTTGTTTTATTCTGTTATCTGTAACATTTTAACTTTTAGGTTACAGCTAGTTGACCTAATATTAAATCTATAAAGTACTATTCAACATTTTATTGTAATAGATGAACGATTATTCTAGTAAAACTAACAGTTGTCTGTTTTCAGATTCATCAATACTCACTCAGATAGCATCAACATCACTGTAGGTGGTGAAAACTTTTTTGTTCCAGACTCGTATGGCATTTCTCCAAGCTTAAATGTGGAAAGAGGACAGTAAGTGATTATTTAAGTATTGATCCACTGTTAAACAACAATGCTGCATTCACAAGCTAGGTACAGTGCTGTGAAAAGTATGTGCCCATGTGTGTGTTTTTCACTCCAACATTCCTTATTCTAAATGCTCTGTTTTGAGCTGTTGCCAGAAACACTAACTTAAAATTATAAACGTGAAAATGTCAAACTGAGTTTTGTACATGAATTAATGTAATAAATTATTGAGCTATAAAATCACTCGATTGGAATTTGGAATGAAGAAAACCGCAGGTTCTACAAATTCTAAGTCTGGTGTTTAGTGGTTATAAAGTTTGCACACAAAAGCCTTGTAAAGCCTTGCACAAAATGACTCACATAATTGAGCTACATCACTTCTATGTTAATTATTTGTTGCTGCTATGCTCCACCTGCCCTGTCTTTGACGCTTTAATAGCATTTAATGCTTGTGAAAATGTCAGAAAACAGAGGTTTTTTAACTTGTAATACTTTCAGAAATGATCGTGCTCTAATATGACTCGTAGTCAATATTTTAAAGCAGTTACATGTCCAGGGTCCATCTCGAAGCAGTCTGACGTTTAGTGAGTGTAATGTTTGTATACAAAACCTCTTTAAAAAAGTTTATTATTGACTGTTCTTGGGCTGGGAGAAGGTGTAAGGAATTGTGCATTTTTCTGTGCCTGTAGTCAATACAGCTCATTGTCTTATCTAAATAAACCTTTTTTTTTAAAAAAAAAATAACAAATAGGAAGTTAATTTGGCTCGTTTTTATTAATTTAGAGAAAAAGGATGGATAGATATTATTTAAACTCTTAATGTTTATAAGTGCTAGAGAAATTCAGCTGGAAATTAAGTTTTGCATAAAATGTTCCATTTAATACTGTATTTTTTGCAGATACATGCAAGTTAACTGCATATCAGAGTTCCAGACATACAAAATCGATCTAGGGCTTCTTGACTTTGGTGCTGCCTACACATTCATAATTGAAGGGGTGAGTTCTACATGTTCCTTTGCACTGTCAATGTTTTACTCTGTGAGTACAGTTGTTTCAGTGTGTCGGGTTTATTATTAAAGAGCAAGAAAGATGGTAAATATATTTTAAATAGTTACATAGTAGGTCTGTTTTATGTACTTTAGTAGGACTGCAAAAATCTGAAAGGAAGTTAGATCAGGTTGGATCTCCACACTGGACTTCTATCAGGCTCACTATTATTTGAGGGCATACTATATATCTTGTAGCAGATATTTTAGTTTTTATTCAGAAACTTATCATAGAATGTTTAGTTTCATCACAGTTAGCAGAACTAATCTTACTTACTTGGCAGGTGCGAGACCATGATAAAGAAGTTGGTTCACCCAGGCAGATGTATAGCCATTGCACTCTGGTTGTGCACTGCATTTGTGCTCTCTTTCTGAAGCAGTCATGGCCTTGTGGTTTAGGAACTGTGTTTGCGATTAGAAGGTTCGAATCCGAGAATCAACAGGTCACCACCAGCTAATTACATTCTAAACGGTTTACCAGAACCAGAAATGTAAAGCTACTATTTAAGTAATGTGCTAGTGGGTGATCTAGCTAACAATGATCCAGGCCTAAGCCAGTGACTTTGACAGGGTTCCTTGATTCTTAATGTTTGCTGAACCACAAAACACGAGTACAGGTGTCATAGATCACTCAGCAGTTGGTGCAAGTACAGATTGTTAGATGCATGGTCAGGTCGATAACACCTTAAGAGCCTGATACATTGCTTGCTCTTGTATAGGACACAGAAAATCTTTCTCTTGTAAAGATAGAGGACGTCCAAGCCAATAACATCCACATTGCCTGGCAGATCCCACAATACGTCCTGATCACTGCTGGAGAGGTCATGTTCTCCATCACCGGTTTGGAATTTTCATATTCACAGGTAATTCAGCCTGCAGGGGTTTCTAGCTATTTAAACCTTGTTTACTTTACATACTGATGCTGACAATCCTGCTCATAGGCCCCAGCAAGTATGAAGTCTGTGCTGCAGGCTGGGTGGCTCCTCACTGTGGCTTTCGGAAATGTCATTGTGTTGATTGTGGCAGAGGGAGCTGGACTAGAACAGGTAAATGGCACAAAATCAAGAAATGAAATATGCAAACACTGAAGGATGAGATGATGGTATATTCTGTTTACCATTTTAATTACACTTACAGTAAAGATTGTTTATATATCACCATATCATAGCCTGGTTTATATGATAGCCACTGGCTTCTGTAGGCAGAAACATATAATATTGTTTAGCTACAAACTGGTTTGTAATCAAGGGTCACGCTGACTACTAATATGGAGCAAATAGCTAGTTCACGTCAGCATATGTCTGGTAGTCATGCCATTATCATTAATGAACCCGGTGCGGTCTGTGTGCACACTCATGTAAAAGTTTCTAATGGTCTGATGTGGCGCTTCTTTTCTCCTCATTTAAACAAGGCAAGTTGTGTGGCATTTATCATCCAGTTCTGCATGAGAGTGTTCACAATGAAGCGCTCGTCATTGTACGATATGGCAATATTTACTTTTTGTGACTCTTCCAGTCTCTCTGTATGTCTGTTGAAATCTGCTGATGACTCTTTATGGGTCGATTCATGCATCAAATACCTGTTGTGAATTTTGTGCCAAAGTTGTGCCAAATTTATGAAATATTCAACAGTTGAACCATATACATTCAAAAGAGGATCACATTAAGTCTGTACAGTTACAGTCATTCTGTAAAATAAAATGGCTTTTACACAATCTTTGCATACAAGCATTCCTTTATAAAAAAAATAAAAATAAAAACGTGGACTCAACTGACTGATCTGAAATCCTGGAAACTAACAAAACAGTTCTCATCATCATCTTATTAATTAAGGGGATTTTAGCAAGGAATATTCTAGCAAACAAGAAGTACTAGCCTATCCGAAATCAGCTAATAGATCATATCAAAATATAATTTCTTTCAAATCAATCTTTACATTAAACCTTAAATCACTAACAGTTTGTGTAATCTTCTGATTGATATTAAAACTCTTCTGAACTTGTGTTGTATTTTTCAGTGGACAGAGTTCCTGCTTTTTGCTACTTTGCTGGTGGCAGTTAGTATCATCTTCTCCATCATGGCCTATTTCTACACCTATGTGAACCCTGACCAACTCTTCAGAGAGGACAAGATGGATGGCCACATAGTGAAAGTAAAGTTGAAAAAGAAAGAGGTCATGGACGTGACCGAAATTCCAAAAATGACCAAGATGTAACTAAATCTTTTGATAATTTACAAATACATTATATCATTTATCTTCGATCTTTGAGCTTAAAATATATTCATTGTCTTCTCATTTAATCATTTAAACTCAGGGATCATATCATGGCTTAAGCTACACACAAACACATCCTGACTTCTTTTTTTTATTTTGCAATGCACATGCTTAGATATACATTGAAAAACATTGGGAAAAGTCTCTAACAAAAATTAGTGTCACTTTTTTGATTAACTTCAATTTTGTTTAACAAGTTTATGCTCACTATGATTATTAAAGAACACTCAATAATAATTTTATGTTCCGTAAACTATTGCAGACCTTACTTATATTGTAGAAATTTCCTGTTCAGTTTTTTTTTATTTGTTAATATGCATCTATTCCTGCATTACAGGCCATACATTCCAGAAATAAATAATTAGGGCCAGTAAAAAGAAGATATAAATAATTTTGTGATTTTGTAAATATGATGTGGTACAAAATTAGTATGATTGAAAGGATTGGTTTTTAATAGATTGGAGAGGGTTTGCAAATTGCTTCTTCAGAGCTGCATAATAAAAGCTGAACACACGTGACCTCTGAGCTCTGTCTGCAAGAGTCGAGACAACCACAACAGCAATATTGGCAAACTATAATGAATAATTATAAATACCACTTTTACTATGAAAATAGTCCCTGGGCTCGATCTCCGGGTTGGATCAGCTAATGCAAAATCACATGAAATTAATAAAAAAGGTGGCTACAAAAGAACAGGATATGGGTACTGGACTTATTTGATTGCAATAAACTGACAGACTGTAAATATGAAACTTCACTCCTTCCATTTTTTCAAAAGTGAATAGAAATTAATATATTTCAAAATGTAATATTTAAAATTTAAAACCTACAAGCCTTGTCTCAATTAGCAATACAATGGAATCTCCATCCATCCATTCTGGGAGCTACAGACTGCTAATACACGGTTTCCAATTCTTAAACTTTACTACTTGCTCATAGTCTGGATACAATATTTAACATTGAATAGACTTTATGACTGAATATATTTTAGTATATTCTTTTAAATAAGTATTTCTACAAAGTTCTTATTAAATCTTTAAGCTGAAGTCTCTTGCTGTTTTCCATCAAGTTTCTCTTCACCCCCTAAATGGGGCCTACCCTAGTATTTGTATGCTACTGGTGTATGGGGTACCTCACTGCATAACAAACAGGCCTGTGTCCTTCCACCATCTCACTCATGTAAAAACTGAATTACTTTCAGCTGATTTCATTAGGGTTCGCCACAACAAGTCATCATCCGTATAACCCGATCTGGCATAGTTTTTACACCATTCCTAATACAAGTGCCCCATTTACCCAAAATAGAGACTGTAGTTAGAATGAATTGGTTAATGCATCCTAGTTCCTAGATAACTATAAGACAAGTTAATTAAAGATCCTAATATTGTCCAGCGCGTGTGTTTGTTTTTATAGCCTGCAACAGACTGGTGACTTGTTCAAGTGCTTAGTGTATTCACCCACTGTGACCCTTACTAGGACTAAGCGGTGCTAGAACTAGGTGATGGATGGATGGAAGTTTAACTTGTGTCCGAGAGGGCGTGTGGTGATCTGGCTTTCCTTGATTTGGTGTGCAAGGAAGTTTGTGTGTTGGTTTGCTTTCTATCTTTTCAGACACAGAAAAGACCTGGCCTACTCCACCCATAGATCGAACCCTGGACCTTCTCACTGTGAGGTGACTTTGCTACATAATTAGCTACTGTGCAGAATACGAATAGCAAATTGCTTAATTGGAAATTGAAAAATACTATTTGTAAATTGGGAGATCCAATTTCCCATCTTGTCAAAGAGTATGTTTCACCCATGGACCAAAAATTAGTAGCTAATAAATAATCACTTGAGTTTGGAAATTAAAAGTAAAAAATTCTTTTACTTTGTCCCTTAAGTCAGCAGCAGAAAGTATTTCAAACCAACACCCACTCACAAAATATAACTCTTTATTACATAATAAAACAAATACAGTGCAAAATGTCAACTGTCTACTATCTGATTTGAGTTGAGCTCTTTTACCCTGTTCATCATTAATCTTGAAACCATTCCAATAACATCAGGATGCAAGAGGCAGTCCAGCACATCATTAGTTGATATATGCCGTTGCCCAGGACCAGCTATTTCATTTTCCATTGGCCTCTGGGTTTCCCTGAGCTCTTCTTTCTCACATGTAGCTGCTGGCTGAGGCTTCGTTTTGTTCTGGATAAGTGGTGCGTTGTCCTTTACCACTAAAGTATTTGTGTAGTTTGTTGCTAAGTGCTTGTGAGCCATTTCTTCACTACCAACTTGAATAAGGTAAGGTCCAAATGGAATGGAGGTCTTCGTCTGACCACTGGAGTCCCGCTTCAAAGAAGAGGGGTTAAGCTGGTCTTCAGATTTTACCCCTTCTTTAGCACACACATTCATTTTATCCACGTGAGCTTTCAGAGCCAGATTTAAGTATTGCATGTTTTCATCATGTGGAGAGATGTTATCCTTTAAAACAATACACAACAGCTGTAAATAGGGCTGGACATAATGACTAAAAAACCTTCTAATCTCAATGTCTAAATCGAAATTCAACTAAATATAATTTGTAGATAGGTATGATAATCAAAATAACATTTGCTTTAACATCTGAACTTTCCTTGTTTCAGAGGTCAAAACAACATGTTTTGAAAATCAAGTACAAAAAAGCTACATTAAATAAGCAAACAATTAAGTGATATAAATTTTAGAACAACAGACAATTTATTGTACAGCACAAAATGAATAACATTTTGATATATTCTTCTAATTTTAAGTAGTGGTAGCACATTTTGATATATTTAAACCATATTAGACATATATAGGTATTACACCTTTATAT
>JAOTRQ010078409.1:0-11736 GCA_028565875.1 Hoplisoma paleatum
ACACACACACACACACACACACACACACACACACACACACACACACACACACACACACACACACACACACAATAATAGACAGAAAAGTTCAAAACCCAACAATAAACAATAGTATATAATAATAAATGTAGGCGTATTTGGGATTATATAACATTTAAATATAAGAGATAAACGTTTATGAAATTGCACAGTTATGCAGAACGTTAATGGCGGTCGATCAGCACAGGAAGGCATGAAATCTGCATTCTATTTCTTTAGCTTCGAGCTACGAAGCTAACGTGGCTAACAAACTAAAAATAAAGAAATCAGCCTGAATAAAACCTGAGACATCAGTTTATCACTCGCCTTAGAGCCTCATAGCTTTCAGTAATCAAACTGTTTTATATCATAGCATGAAAAAAATGCTAATAATAACAGTTTTAGAACGAAGCTAAAGCGTTAGCTCTTATACGTTAGCAACATTAGCCGTGTAACACGTTCTCGGCTGAATGCTTTATTAGCTTCGGTCAGTAGATTGAGCACATCGACTAACGTAATGACGACGTTTTTAAGCATTTTAAGTACATTTGTACATTTATTGTTTAAATTTATATTGTTTAATTAAATTTTCTCTTAAGTGTCTACGTTGACACGCCAACTACACAACTACTACACAACTACTACACAACTACTACACAACTACATGTCAGTGCGCTGACAGCAAATCCTGAAACTGTGCAAAAAAAATAAGATCTCACACGCAAACTAATTCAAAATGGTTTTCATTTTTTAGAACATATGCATGTGACGCGTGTAACGACACGTGTATGACGCGTGTATAACGCGTGTATAACGCGTGTATGACGCGTGTATAACGCGTGCATAACGTGTGTAAATGTAACTAATACGTTGGCTGTCCTACCTGAGAGAAGCAAACACAGCAGCAGAGGAGCCATTCGTTCTGTTCTCAGCTCGGACGCTCACAACGATTCACTCACACCCATGCAAATTGCTAAGAAAAACACTCTCACGTGTGTCTGTGTGTGTGTGTGTGTGTGTGTGTGTGTGTGTGTGTGTGTGATAGCAGAGCAGAAACAAACAGCATTCTGGACACTGCATTGATTTCTCTATGATGTTGGTAAGATGATATCACCATAGCGACTGCCCCTCTCACCTCTCTCGCTTCGACTTCACTTCATACCGGACCACCATCTTCCATTTAGCTATTACTGAGTGGTCCTTTGCATCACGGCTATCCAGAATGTACACGGCAAAAACAATAACGACATCAACAACAACAAGAAATATCGAAAAAACATCTCTAAATCTCTGGCCGTCTTCTCTGGCAAAAAAAGTCATGGGTTCGATGCCCGGGTAAGGCGATCCGGGGCTTTCGATGTGGCGTCATAGATGTATGTTCACCGTGTGCCTGCACGGGTTTCCTCCGGGTACTTTGGTTTCCTCACACGGTCCAAAAACATGTAGTCAGGTTAATGGTATATTTGTAGATACTGAAATTGTCTGCTGTGTGTTTGTGTGTGTGTGTGTGTGTGTGTGTGTGTGTGTGTGTGTGTGTGTATAAACATCTGTTTTTCCGTGTGTCTGTGCGACAGACTACCGACCTGTTCAGGTGTTTAGTGTATTCGCCCCCCACCCAGGGTGTGTCCCACCATGACCCTTAATAGGATGAAAGTGCTGGTAATACTAGATCATGGATGGATGGATGGATTAGTCCCAAGTGGTTTACAGGTTAGGGGCCTCGCTCAGAGGCCCAACGGTGGCAACTTGGCGGTAGTGGGGCTTGAACCGACAACCTAGTTACTACTAGTTCACTAACTTAACTACTGGATGGATGGATGGATGGATGGTTAGGAAGAACCCAAAGCACCCTGAGGGAACCCACACATTCACAGATGGAGGTCCCCCTTGTTCCTGATAGAGTGAAACGTAAAACAAATAAAATTAAAGATTAAATAAATAAAAGATTGACACCAAGTGGATGTGTGTGTGTGTGTGTGTGTGTGTGTGTGTAGAGAGAGATTTATATAATCAACTCTCCATCAATGGGTTCCCTCGTTCTGATGTTAGGACGTTAAGTTTTGATCAGATACACACAAATGTACATGCAGGCCTACTGGTGACTACTGTAAAGCACCGGGGGGAGAGGGGGGTTGCACTATTTTGGTATGGGGTATGTAACTTGCCTCCGTTCTTCGAGTGTGTGTGTGGGCGTGAGTGATCCATGGAGTAGGTCACACCGAGGAGTGCGGACACACTGAGATCTGGGGGGAATTAGTGGTAAAACCGTCCCGCCATGAAAGTTCAAGAGGATCGTGAACATGGAGAGGACTCGGGAAACTCGGTGAGTGGACTGGGATTCATTACATTCAGGTTTTTGGTGTGTGTGTGTGTGTGAAACGATCTGACTTCAGTGTATCGCAGGACACTGGAGCGTCGGTGCTTGTTTCATTTGGAGGTTTTATGACCTAGTGTATGGACTATGACATCAAAGTGTGACCGATTGTTTCAAATCGGATACGGACAACACGCCATAATACGCCAATATTAATCGATGTATTATGATTATCTATGCCAGGAATGTGTGCGCATGAGTGTGTGTGTTTTTCTTCCCTATTACACTTCATCCCCCAAACCTTTGGTGGGTAAAGGATAGCGGAGTCATAAACAGAAGCGCTATCTGTGTCAGGGCCTGAAATAGAACATGAGTCGGATCTGCCCGGCCTCCAGCTCTCCATATATGTCTCCGACTCTTAAGCTGGTGTTTCGGTCCACGGTCAACACGATTCTGACATTTACACCTGCTGCTACAGCTGCTTCGTATAACCCCCACACCTCCTGCCTGGTCCTGGAGGGGCCCCTTCAATGTTTACATGCCACGTACGGCGCTTTGTTCTGTCTCGCGGTGGACCACAGTGCATCTGATGTCTTTCAAATAGGTGGATTTCTTTCCCCCTTGTTATCCCAAGAATGTGCAACAAACATCTAAATCCTACGACAACCTGGACCGTGAAGAGATTAAATATGAAGCCTAAAGGCTGATTCATACTTCTGGATACTGTATTCTACCCCTCAATGCCATCATATTCCTTTTATAGATCGTGTCAACTCATGTAAAGTGTACGTCATTCGCCGCCGTACCACCAGGGGGAGATGAGTTTCTGGAGGTTCTTGTCACTTTTCCGCTTTTAGACACGAGCGAGAAAAGTGTGTCGAATGTTTGAGCTGAACGAGCTTGAACTGAACAACGAACGCTGGATGCTCGATGTTGGAATCGTAAACGAAACATCGTAAACATCGAGGCACCGACGTTTGCAGAGAGAGACGACTTTAACTACAAGCTCGGGCACGAATTCGAACTGATTTCGATGGCTATCATGGTCCTTTTAGATTCATTTTAGAAGGGTTCTTGGGAGCACCTCAAGCATTAGTTGTCCGATCTCACGCCGGTCGACGGGCGCTCTGTGTTTGTTATGATGTCAGAATATGGTAGCCTCATTTATGGTCAGTTTACATGAACAGGTCAATGTGACATCATAAAATGCACTGAAATGTATCGTTATTTTGTAATCTGGTGTTTTAAACCCGTTGTGTTACTCGCCCCGGGATCATTTAGGTCAAATGTGCGTCTGATTTGTGTGTGTTTGAGGAATAAAACCTTGTAAGACCCTTGACATGTTTACTAATCTAATCCGATTACACCCGCAGCTGTTAGAGCGACTCGACCCGGCCACGGTCGGCATGATTAATGGTGATATTTATGCATTTTGTTTAGACTCAGATGCTGCTTAACCAGCTGAAGGAGATCACTGGCATTCGGGACTGGCAGATTCTCCAGCGTGCCCTCAATGTAGGTTCAAGTACCACCAACCTGCTGGCCGTAATCCAAACTGCAGCAGTAATGTGACCCAGATTTTGAAACCAGTCTGATGTTAGTAAATCTGGAAATGTGTTTTCTACAGTGACGAGTTTCTACCGTGTCGAGTCAAATTTATGAGTACATCTTCTGGTTATTTGTGTGTGTGTGTGTGTGTGTGTGTGTGTGTGTGTGTGTGTTAATGTGTTAATGTGTCGTGTTTTAATCCATCCATCCTTTCATCGTCTAGCTTTACCGCCGCTTATTATTAAAGACCTGAACAGGTCAACAGGTCGGTTGCAGGGCACAGAGACCAACACACACACACACACACACACACACACACACACTGGACAATTTCGCTACCTCCAATACGCCTGACTGCGAGTCTTCGGACTGTGGAAGGAAACTCACAGAACATACTAACCATCCAGACAGATATATATTTACGTATGTGTGTGTGTGTGTGTGTGTGTGTGATTTATCTTTGAAGAAACTGTTTGCACAAAAGCTCCGATTTGTATAGGAATTAAACTTTAAATACATTTCATGCCTGTCGTGAGAGATTTCTCTGTATAGTTGCTGCACTGATTGATTTATTGTGATGTCAGGAGAGCCACGGTGATATCAGCCATGCTGTCGGTCTCCTCACCGCACCGTCACCGGAGGAGGTTCGTGTACCCGAGGAATCGTCTACTGACAGTAACAGAGACGCCCCCGGTGGACAAAACGGTAAGAAAACAGAAGCAAAACACTTTTGTGGTCTGTATGGTTAAAAAACAACACCACACTTATCAGTTCAGATGACTGAAAAAGTCAAAGTAAAAGTCCTCAGTTTAGATTTTCACTCCAGTAAAATTACAAAAGTATTTTACCTTCAAATGTACTTAAGTATCAAAAGTAAAAGTATCATGATTTATTACGACTTTAACATTTTAACATCATTATCATTATCATTAACATCCTATTATCATATTCGTCTCTCGGGCCTCTCGCTTAATCGACTATTTAGCTGTTAAATAACGTTTATTACAACGTTTATTACTAAACTTATAACGTCTGTACAGAAGCTTTTATCCAGAGTCACTTACATTTACTAGATCGCTCACTTTATATCACTGAGGAACTGAGATTTTAAAGGTCTTACTCAAGAGTCCATCAGTGTTAGTAGCGGGATTCGAACTCACGACCTTCTGATCAGAAATCTAACATAGTACACACTGAGCTCCTACTTCCCTCTGGTTCAGCCATATTTCAGTCTCTTAAATAGGACCAAGGGTGCCGTGTAAAGTTTGAAGTTTGGGGGTTAAGTGTTATTACATCACTCCCGCTGTTGCCAGGCTGCTGCAGTGACCGGATCATGATTTCGAACCCCGGACACGTTTGTTAAAGTGCTGTAAACTTTCTGTAACATGTTTTTACATGTTTATGTGTTTAAACTTTTTGCACACACGGGACAAAAGCAACAACAGATTTTTTAAAATGTAATGTAGTAAAAAGTTTTAAAGTATTCGACTCTGAAATGTAGTGACATTAAAGTAAAAGTAGCCCAAAGGATTATACGGTTCTGATTGTAGTGTCTGGGTTTCGTTTAACTATAAATCATTCATTGTTTTTTGTTTTGTTTAGTTTTAGTTCACATGAAATTTGTTTTACGTTGTGAAAGATTTTTGCATCTGCCTGTAATGTAAATAAATGTTGTAACCGGTCCTGATGGACGCAGGTAAAGACGAACTACAGGCTGCCATCCAGCTCAGTCTGCAGGAGTCTCAGCAGGTCGAGGCCGAGCAGAGAGAACTCCACAGGTACTCCGGCGTTCTAAAACGTTCATCCAAACGTATGAGACTCACGCGGGCGGCCTGCTTGAGAACAGCAGTTGTTTGGACTTGTGCAGGGTTCTGGAGGTCAGCGCCGAGGAGACCACGTCCCGTGTGAAGAGGAAGAAGAACGAGACGGCGGGTGAAAGCTGCAGTCCAGCAGAATGGATCAGACAGGACGAGGGATGGCCGGTGGGCATCCGTAACGTGGGCAATACCTGCTGGTTCAGCGCCGTCATTCAGGTCAGCTGTCTGACGTCAGAACACCGAACATCTACAACTATTTTTACATTTTCGGGAATTGGCGGATCTAGTGATCCGAAAGTCGCCGGTTTGATTCCGAGAGTCGATTCCAAAGCGTCCTTGAGCGAGGCAACGAAACCCTCAGTGCTCTCCGGGAACCTAAAATAGGGCTGCCCAGTGTGTGCTCACTGCTGCCCCCTAGTGCGTTTAAATGTGTGAGTTTCACTGCACGATTCGGGTTTAGATGTGGAAGAGTTATTCCTAAGTGTGTAAAAGTACAGAACCTTTGTTCACCCTATAACGAGTCATTAAATCATCTGAACCATCACGATGAAACCAAAACAGTAACCCGTGTTACCGTATCCGGTCTATTGATGATCACTGTTATGTATTTTTAATACATTATTCGTGTAAATGAACAATGGAAAAGTTTCTCTCAAAGGAAACAAACATGTTCTGGCTAGATGTAAAATTCAGAGGCAAAAGATTTCGGGGTCCTTTACCACATGTAATTCCGCGCCGCTTGTATCTGGTATTAATTGAGCAGCGCTACAGAAGACGAATAAAAAAACCAAACCAAGTGGTTTATTTACTTTACCTGTTCTCGTGTAATCTTACCATAGATTTCAAATCGAATGAGCAGCTTTGCTAATCGCAGCAGGTTAAAACGATGAGACGGGGAGAGGGGAGGGCAGCTTGTGTTTCTCCGATGCCAAAGCATTTTGGCGCCGTAATTGAATTCCGCACCGTTCCAGAAGTGAATTTAGCCGGGTGTCTCGGGCGTGTGTGTTGAAACGTGATCTTTTATTGATATAGATAGAGTGCAGGGGTAAGTAAGCGTGCAGCAGGACGCACGCAGAGCCGAAGCTCCGAGGCTGTGTGTTTGTTATACAGAAACAAATCAGCTTCGGATGAGAAGATTAGCCGAGGGACATAACGATGTTAGCGTCTGTTTATCTGCAAAATACGATCTCGGGTGTGACATCGGAGCTCGGGCTCTTGCTCGAGTCGAATGCTATCGGATAGTGTCGCAGCGATATCTCTGACAGCAATTGTGACCCGGGAAAAAAGTGCTCGTTTAACGGCAAATGAAAAAAAATATTATATGTACAATATATATGTAAAAATATGCAATGCAATGCAAACAATGTAACTGCAGGTGGCGAGGCACAGTGCTGTAGTACAGAAGCCATCAAAACAATCCATTGCGCACTCTTGTAGTTAAAGTATTCACTCCATGTGTACGGCGGTGCCTCGATATTTACGATGGAACATTTAAAAGCCGTCGTTGGTAAATAGCGTTCAGCTCAAATCTACAACAATGATTGACAGTCGGAGGGTAAACACAAACATGACAGAACCCTCAGAAACTCGACGCCTCCTAGCGTTATGGTGGTGTATTACGCTGTCTATACGACCTCGACCACAGAAGAAGAGCCTTTAGAAGGTCCTGGGTTTTGCGTGGGTTTACTCAGGCAGCTCCAGTTTCCTCCCACAGTCTAAAAAAAAGCATGTACGCTGAATAGACTAAAATCGTCGCTGATTGTCGCTGATTTGTGACGACATTTCAATCGGTGTTAAAATCCCTGCAGTGCATGTAGTGCTTGTACAAGCACAGACCCACCAAAACCCACCAAAAAATCCTGGACCGGTAAACGAAATTTTTAAAAATCGAATGATCGACAAGTACGTTTCAATCACGCGTCCCACCAAATTTATTTATTTATTTTTTACTTGTAAGAAGATGAAAAAGAAACAGCAAGTGAGAGACGAAGTGGCAGATCTGAAATTGGAGGAGGTTAATTGGCGCAGATGTTTGCACTATTCAAGTATTAATGGGCTCGGCTCGAGTACTTGACAGCTCATCCAGCCCCAGTCATTTTGTTGCGTGACAAAAAAAAAAAAGGCGCCGATGTTAACCTCGATCCCGGGTAATTACCCACTTCGGAGTGTTTACAGCCCAAATCCACCCCCTAGTTATTACGCCCTATTGATAAGAACGCCTCCGTGGTAAATGAAAATGAAATGAAAAGCCACTGAGAGATGATGATATTTCCTGCTTTGGTTCTTCCACAGTCTCTGTTCCACCTGCCGGTGTTCCGTCGACTGGTGCTCAATTACTCGCTGTCGGAACGCGTGCTGGAGAAATGCAAGAGTCCTTCTGTGAGTAATCAGCCTCCCCCGCCAGGATCGGCCTTGCGTCCCGCCAAAACTTTACACCAGTCAGAAATTGCTTCCATGAATCAATAAGAGCTCAAAACGTAAATATAAACGCACACGCGTGTATTTATTAACTTCAGATGTGCAACACACGAGTTGCACCTATAAATATCGAGCAGATGTTTTTAGATGCAAAACATGCAGCTTTTTAATTTACCTACGCTACGCACGGTACGACGGAGGGTCGTGGTGTCGGCGTGGAATCGGCAGTCAGTCCCGGGTTCGATTCCCATTTAAGATGATCCGGTGCTTTCTGTGTTCCTTACACGACGTGCACAAAGACGTGCAGGCAGGTCAATTGTCCTGTGTGTCTCCGCACACCCCGTGTACCCTGAAACAGACTGGCGAGCCGTTCAGGTCTTTAGTGTCTTCGCCGTGGTCTGTGTCTCACCGCGAACCTGAATAGGATTAAGCACCCGTAACACTAGATCAAGGGCGGATGGACTTTATTAGGAACTCGTCCTGTCGGCTTTTGGTTTGGGATTTTTATGGTGGATGCGAGGAGTCACCAAGAAGTCGATAAATCGATTCACTTGAACGATTCGAAGGATTTAAGATGAATCCTTGTTCAGTTTAAACAGCAGGGTGCGCTGGTGCACGTTTATTTAAGTTTTCTTTAAATAGATTTATGATATGACCATGCATTTAGAGACAATATATTAAATCTAATTTATTTATTTATGTACAGTATGTATGTTAGTTATAACGTGGTGTTTCATTCATAACAGGAGACGCTCGTTCATCAGACGAATTGCATGGACAACACTTATCACACAATAATAATGCATTTTGTATCGTCAATTTGTCTTACCTGCATGTTTTTTGGACTGTGGGAGGAAAACCGGAGCACCCGGAGTAAACCCCACGCGGACACGGAGAGAACATGCAATGCAAACCCTGCACAGAATCGAACCCGGGACTTTGTGAGGCGACAGTGATTTATAAAACCGTGCGTTTGGTTGTTTAACAAACGGGACGATCATCAGCAGTCAGTGAGGTGACGGATTCCTTCCCGTTGTGCCTCAGGAGAAGCGAAACATCGCTTTCATGCAGGAGTTGCGATGTCTCTTCGCTCTGATGGTGGGATCTCAGAGAAGGTTTGTGGACCCATCAGCGGCCGTGGAGCTGCTCAGAGACGCTTTTAGAACCAGCGAGGCACAGCAGGTAAACATCTGCACATCATCCGCGACATCTCGTTCATTTATAGTAAGGAATATTTTAATAACAAACAGAAGGTGTATAGAAGTTGTAGCGTGCACACCGAGCACTTATACGATTCCTGGTGTCTGGATTGCTCGTTGGTTTGTTGTAGGATGTCAGCGAGTTCACACACAAACTCCTGGACTGGGTCGAAGATGCTTTCCAACTAGCATCTAATGGAAGGTATAGATTCCGTTTCTCTTTTTCTTTCTATTTTATGCTTAAGTTGATTTTCCTTTACCGTAATGATTTTTTTTGCATTCTGTGCGTCGTAGTAATTCGGGGGAGAAACAGGACAACCCGATGGTGCAGCTGTTCTATGGGACATTTGTTGCACAGCGGCTTCAAGACGGTGCGAGAGGTTTTTTGGTTTGGTTTTCGATTTCGGTGAGAAGACGAATGCACTGAAAATGCCTCGATCTCGATGTTTCCAGGGAAAACGCTTTCCACCATCGAGCAGTTTGGACAGTACCCTCTCCAGGTGAACGGCTTCAACAACTTGGACGAGTGTCTAGAAGGGGCGATGGTGGCGGCTGAGATCGAATCTCTGCACAGCGATCAGACTGTGTCGTCAGGACAGGAGGTTCGCCTTAACAACACACGATTAATGAACCGTTTCTCTTTTTAACTTTTTCGACATACTAAAACGTTAGAAGCCGTTTCCTTGGCCACCCAGATGCCAAAAACCCGGACCTACAAGAGACGTTGGCGTGCCTAAGCCAATCTGAAACAGGCCATCTGCCGTAGAGCTTATGGTTCGACCAGAGCATCATGCCCATCTGCCATGCAATTAGGGACCATCAAGGGTGCATGGAAGCACAAATGACTGATTGTTTCCATCTCTCAAAGCAACGGTCTCTGATCCACATTAAGTCTTAATTCGCTCCAGGTGGAGCCGGGAAGGGGTTCTAATCCCGACTCTGCCACACAGCAAGTGTTGGGTCCACGAGCGAGATTTTTAACCCGGTCTGCTCCATGGCATGCCGTATGATCTCCGACCCTGTTATAGCGCTCTGACCCCAACGTCGATACACGTTGTATCTGTGTTATAACAAATAAAGTTATAAGGTTCTAGGGTTATAACTGTTTAAATATCTTTGTTTCCAGAGATGGTTCTCAAAGTTGCCACCAGTACTGACCTTTGAGCTTTCTAGATTTGAATTCAATCAGTCCTTAGGACGGCCAGAAAAAATCCACAAGAAGCTGGAGTTCCCCCAGATTATCTACATGGACAGGTACAGATGATCTTATACATCATTTACATCATATAGACACACTAACTTTGAGTAATGATTAGAAACAGCAGCCGTGGCACGATTATCGTGATCGGGAGGTTCAGCACAATTTATTAAATATCTCTGATTTATTTAGTCAAATGCACTTTTACGTTACCGGCTGCACACCCCTAACCCCCACCCAAACATTGGTAATATTTACTCAAATAATGTTTTTGAAGCCTGTACATCAGGGGTCAGCAACCTTTTTGAAACTGAGAGCTACTTTTTGGGTACCAACTAATGTGAAGAGCTTCCAGTTTAATACACACTTGTGACATCACAAATGTATAACGTTTAATGACATGTTACTATTAATAATGAATGATATTCATTTATGTGAAGATGTTGATCATGTCAATAATTTCTCACAATCATTTTCAACAATCATTTAACAAAGTAGGAAACAAATAAATTTTAATTTGCAAAATGTGCAGCTATTTTTTTTAGAACAGGCCCGCGGGCCACTCATGAGGTCCTTTCGGGCGACCACGTTGGTGACCCCTGCTGATCCATGATCATGTGAACATGCTCCTGCTAGTTAGACACTTCATTTAGTTAACTACGTTCGCCTCAGTGCTTCAGACCAGAGTCATGGGTGAGATTAGAAACGTCTCATAATAATCTCATTTCTTCTGTACCGTAGATACCTCCATAAAAACGTTGACCAGACTCATGGTAGGAGAGGAGAGGTCAAGAGGCTGAAGGATCAGTTAACAGTCCTGCAGCAGAAACTGGAAAGGTCCGTTCAGACTCTGATCTTTTATTTATCGCCAGGACTTCACCGGCTTTGCTTTTACAGGTTTATATATATATAATTTTTATTTTAACAGCTATAAACATTACGGTTCTGGACCGAACAAGTACCCACTAGCAGACATGCTCCAGTATGTGCTGGAATTCGCAACCACAAAGCCAACCAACTCGTCCACGGTCCCAGTCAGCACCCCAGTACACACGGATCCGAGCGTAGAGCGCACCGGGTAACCTTAAACACTTTCGTTTTCTTCTTGTTGTTGTTTATTTACAGTCAAAATCATGATCAATTCAGCCAGGTCCATTGGAGATACTGAAATTGTGTGTGTGTGTGTGTGTGTGTGTGTGTCTGTACCCTGCAACAGCCTGGCGA
>JAOTRQ010078420.1:0-11734 GCA_028565875.1 Hoplisoma paleatum
TTACTACAAAAAGTCGCTAGAGTGTCTGAAAAGTCGCTAAATATAGCGACAAAGTCGCTAAGTTGGCAACACTGGTCTTATGTAACCTTACAGAACACAGAGACACTTGTTACTCTTTGCTGCCATCCAGTGGTTAATGTTCATTATGCTGTTTAGAAATTATTTCAAAATGTAATCGGGCTTCAGGTACATTTCACAATGAAAATTTTAATGCTTTATGATTATTAATGAACGAAAAAAGACATGCCTTGCTAGACTATTAGCGACGGTCTAAGTCATTTTTGTGTAGATCAAACTTATAACACACATGACACCGCATACACATTGGCTATGGGATGTTTACATATGACCCCACTTTGTAAGAACAAATGAAACAGTTTTCAAGTTTAAACTAAGTACAAATTTTGCTAACAGCAAGCAGTTATGCATATGTCCTTTATACATATTTTGCCTTGTTTACTCGTATATCATTTCAAATATAATTTGCATTTAGATGAAGCTTTTATCTAAAGCGACAATGTAATGTAAAGTTATAATGAATTGGATTTATTTATGCAGGTTATGTAGGCCATTTAAGGTGTAGAAAACCCTACACTTACATAAAAAAGACTTTACGGACAACAGTGGTTGAACATCAGACCATCAAATATGCAAATTCAATTCTGAAAATTATTTACTATTAAGCATTGGCGAGTGGCTAATAATGTTGCTTTAGTAAACATTGATTTTCGAATTTATTATTTTACCCAAAGCTTTACAGTTTACATCCTTTTATTCAGGTGTTTAACTGACTTTGCTTTGAGTACATGAGTCATGTTGGAACAGGGGATTCCATTCACTAAACTGGGAATTTTCTTTATATACGTGATTTTTTATAAATGTGAGCATTTTATATGACTGACCTGTGTATTTGAAAAATTGAGACATTTTCAAAAACTCACTGTGATCCCAAAGTTTAGGTGGAAAAATAGGACACGTGGTTTATTGTTTAGTGTGATATATGGTTTACATGGATAGTGTACTCTCAGTTTGTGTTTTCATTCATCATATGACAAACAAAATTTCATTCAACAGTTAAAGACCATCTAGGTGGGTCCATCACAGTAAAGCTGATATAGATTTAACTGCATGAATTTCATAAACGTTGAAATACGGTTCATTAGTATTTGAAGTATTAGAGTGCCCTCTAGTGGCTGAATCATCACACATGTATCATCTCTTAAAGCGCGTCCCGTCAAGAATATGGGGACAAGAATAGGGACAGTGTAGCCTAGTGGGTAGAGCGTTGGGCTAGGAACCCGAAGGTTGGGGGTTCAAATCCTCTGCTACACTGCTGGGTCCTTGAGCAAGACCCTTAACCCTGTCTGCTCATTGTAAGTCGCTTTGGATAAAAGCGTCGGCTAAATGCAATGTAATAGTAATGTAATGAATATATTCAACAGCAAAAATAACATGTACCTGCCACTATATCGGTGGGTAATATAAACATATTTCACATTGAAAACAACACAGCAGAAAACAGGGTGTTATAGTCATTACAATTTTAATACATCCAATAAAACAAACCACACTACACAACATTTATATACACACTATACTGTACATAATAATTCATGTCAATAAAAGACCTGATGAAGAACATGTAAACACACTGCATAATCAAATATTTTGTTGGACCATGTATAGCTTTTTTTCCAACATTTTTTTCCAGTTGCATTATTATAACAAGATTGTATATCGATGATGGGAAAAGTGTTCTGAAATATCATCAGTAATGTTTAGTTTTGGACTCTTTGGTGGCCGATCCATGTGTGAAATTGACAAGTTGAGCCCAATGAATCCTGGCATTGTCATTTTGGGATATGCTCATGTCATTAAAGAAGAGAAAATTCACTGATGAAATGACCTGGTAGTACAGTATATTTAGATAGCTGACCTCGATCTTTGGGCATTAAACATTTCTGAACATTCCTACAACAACAGCAACCCCAGATCTGGATGATTTTGTAAACACTAGACGTGATGGGTGCATAACTTCTTACCCCGATTAGGGGTAGCAATCTGGAAGATTAGCAATCTGGAACAGAGTAAATCTCACCAGTCTTAATGCTTCCTAGAAGATTAAAGACATTTTGTTGCCAGTTGAAACATAATTACCTATGCAGTATTTATCCAATTGGAGGCTCGTACCAATTTGCAATGTTATTTATATTCTTTGATATAATGTTTAGGATTTTTCTGTGTTCATACTTGTTTCCTAGAGTTCCTGCAGTAAGGGTAACATAGGTAGCTAAAATCATTAATAAGAGACAAACTTGTGCATGCAGATAATTAGTCAAATTAGAAGTTGGACACTTTGTCAAGTTGTGGACAAGTTTGGACAAGTTGTCAACCTTTTTTAATTTATTTAGCTGAATATAATTGGTAAGGCAAACCAGAGCTTTCCGTGTGGAGTTTTGTATGTGCCTCTTGTGCCTGTATGGATAACCTCCAGGAATGTAGATAGGTTAACTGGAGATACAGAAATGGTCCTATTTGATTGTGTGTTGCTGTACCCTGCAACAGACCAGCGACCTGTTCAGGTGCTTTTTGTATTGGTCTCGTGTTCTACTGTGACCCTAAATATAATTAAATGGTGGTAATATTATATGGATGGATGATAGTTTAGTCTTTTCTAACAAGCTGCCCAAAATGTATAATTTAAAATATTGGCTGCAATAATAAACAAATTCCACTGGAGGGCAGTGCTGATCTAGATGTAAGTAACTGGCGGGAAACGACACACTTAGTTTCATACTATAATTCTACTAACACTAATAACTTATAATAACAAGCACACTTTTAACTTCTTAACTTTAACTTTATTAAATAAAAGGATTCTTAGCTATGAGACACAAAATGTGCGCACAATAAGCCTTAACTTATCTTATTAACATCCTAGTGGCTAGGTGCCAAAAATTAAATGATTCTGTTAAGGAGTTTATTGTTTCCTCTTCAAGTGGTTTTATTCAAGTGGTTTTATTGTCATTTCAACCATTTACTGTGGTGTACTGTATACATTGAAACTAAATAACGTTTCTCCAGGACCAAGGACCAATAAACTACGCAAACACTGCAGAACATGTGCTCTTGATCATCATGTTAGGACAGGGGGCTAGTATCGGAGGGTTGAACCAAAGACGACTTGAACTTAATTCTGCTCGATATTTAATTTCGGCCATTATAAAAAGTGGATATATATTTTATTAAGCTGCTGCTTGCATTAAAAAGGTTTGTTGAGGTTTGTTTATTCATTTGTTACTGTCATGCTTTTACACTTTTAGGTAACACCCATGACAGGAAGTGGTCATTCATTACATCAGTCACATAAAACACAGTCATAAACAATTTAGTATTTTAAATTAGCTTTACCTGCATGTTTTTGGACTGTGGGAGTAAACTATACCACCCCAATATTCTGTAAATGTTTCTGTAAATGTATGAATTGTGTTGAAGGTCAAAGAGGAAAATAATCCTCTTCGAATAAACAGTTTTAAATAAAAACAATTGTTACATCACTGTTTCATATATAATATTAAATCATGATTTTTTTGCATGCACAGCATAAATACTTGCTCATTTGTGTTCAGGTCTGGAATAGCGTGGGCCAGACAGGGATGCCCAAAGGTCTGTATATGGCCTGCACGCCATAAAATCTCTAGGTCAGCTTAAGAGACACTCATCCACGAGTGATTGGCTGTGAGAGCGAGTCAGAATGTGACCAGCTGTTAAATGTTTGCAGTTCAGTCAGTTCAGAGACACAAAGATGAAGCCATACGAAGTCCCTGCATTGCATCAGTTTAGAATATTACATTAAGGACTAAGGTGTTGGCAAGTGTATGATTGATGAAGTGTCAAGAGAAGTCAAAAGCGAGAAGCAGAAAGTGAAAGTCATCTCTTCCTCATCAATACCTCCTCACTACCTCTCCACTCAGGCACATGCAGACACCCAGGATGCATCTAATATAGCTTGAGCTATCTTTAATACAGCTCTATACAGCTGCTATGAGATCAAAAGCCTAATTGTTGATCACCAAGGCGTGCTCATCCTTTGCCTCCCGCTATTTCTGTTTCTTTGCTCGGAAAACAAGATGGGCAGGATGTGCGCGCGAAGTGGCAAGAAGGGGAGGGGACGAGCGAGGAACGAGAGAGCGTACGGTAGCAATTGAGGGAGTGAGCGAGGCAGCGTTTAAGGGAATGAGTGAAGCAGCCAATGCGCAGTGTTGCATCTTGACAGAGAGAGTGAGAGCGAGCGAGAAAGAGAGCGAGGCGCGAGCATTTGCTCTGAGGCAACAGCCGATGCTGTGTGATGCCGCTGGATTTTGTTCTTGCTGCTGCGTCCGACTGCCCGTGATCACCCTGTTGCACAGAGGACAACGTGCAAGAGTGCATTAGAACAAGTCTCGAGTTAGGAGAGTGTGTGTGAGCCCCCCAGTTGGGGCTCGGCAAGTTGGAGGGGTAGAAGGGTCGGGAGGTGCCATGAGCGTACCAATTTTGAAGATCGGAGCGGTGCTAAGCACCATGGCTATGGTCACTAACTGGATGTCCCAGACCTTGCCCTCACTCGTCGGGCTCAACGGCACCACCGTGTCCCGAGCTGGAACCTCAGAGAGGATCGTTAGCGTACGTAATCTTACTTCGCATCTCACACACCCTCGGGATCTCTTTCTCCTCCTGCTTTCGTGTTCAATAGATGCTTGTAGATCTACAGGCTGTCTTTATGGGCTTTGGAAGCTGGCAGTGCTCGGGGAGATGTTTTATGGATTATTTTGATCTAGGATGCTTACTGATGCTCAGTGAGAGATGACTGGGAGCTAACAGATGTCACATATCATGTATATATCTGGAAATATGGGTGGAAATTCCAGTTCCTGTGCGCAGTGGTGTGTGTGTGTGTGTGAATGTAATTAATGATTCAGTGAATAATACTGTCGGGTAACCTGAGAGCAATTTTCAGATCTCTTAAGCCTGCCTGTTTCTTCTTGACCTCTTGATTCGACTTAAGTCAGAAGTTGGAAAGCATTAGAATATCATCTTAATTATTAGTCTCACTGTGTGCTGTCGAATTTTGCCCACATCCCCTGTGTGCCCTTGATTCTTTTACAATTTAAATGTATTTCTTTTCAAGAGTTACCTGGGTAGATATGATAAATCACAGATTTATCATGTGCCATGATTAACTAATAGTATTTGTTAAGTTAAACTATTTTTGCTGCTAGATTTTTATCACAATTCAACTATAAATGTGAGACGAATGCCATCAACCGCACTCAGTTTGCATGAATTTAGAAAGGGATCATGGTCAAGCTTGAACTTATATTGGCCTTATAAAATCTGACACTGTGGTAAATTTAACTGTCATCTAGTATTAAGCTACGGAGATCTTACAGTTTAAAAATGCATTTCAAGCAATTAATGACGCATTTGTTAATTTTGGGTACCAACCAAAGTCAGACTTGTAGTATTTACATTTTTTTTCTTTAAGTTAAAATGTCAAAGTCAGCTTATAACAAACTAAGCTAAGTTTATTTTTACAAACAAGTGTACATCACGATCATAATTTACATATGAAAGTACATTGTCTTAAGACACTTTGGCTACATTCATGATCGGACAGGTAGCTCCTGGAAATACAGGGATCATAAGTTCATGTTTAGTGTCAAACACGGCCATGGACAATGTTGTATCTCCAGATAAGATGACTGTGTGTCTTTGGACTGTGGCAGGAAACCAAAACACCAATGCAGACACAAATAGAACATGCAAACACCACACAGTAGGGACTAATTTCTATATCATATAGTTAAGTGAATTGAATTTACTTATTTTTATTTTAAAATATTTATTTACATTACATTAGTATTTTTTAATATAAATACATATCCAGCTATCCATTATCTAGTTTTTATCACTGCTTAATCCTATTTAGGGTCATGGTGGGACACACACTGGGCATGTACATTAAACCCATGAACAGTCACCTGTTTCAGGGCACACACACAAACACACTGGACAAATTCAGTATCTTCTGTTAACCTGACTTTATGTCCTTGGATTGTCGGAGGTAAACCGGAGTACCCGTAGAAAACACATGCAGACGCAGGCAGAACATGCAAACTCTACACAGAACCCAGGGACCTCATGCTGTGAGGCGACAATGCTAACCACAAAGCCAACGTGCCATCCAGAACTACATATATTAGTGTAAAATTCACCAAATTATATATGCATACTACTTGTAGTCGTGTGCGCCATCTCTAAGACACTGGCAGTGTCCAGTCAGCCCCAATCAAAGTAAAAATTGCACTGCTGGAAATGTAAGCAGAATTTTTTCATGCTCGTAGTGGTACTGTTATATCCTAAAAGCTTTTTAAGTGCATGCTGGCTGGAAGGATGTTTATCCTGATGTTTGAGGGTGTATATGTCCAAGAGATGATGCGAATACAAAGCTAGTGTGAAAGAGATCTCCTGCATAAGACATTTCCTGATCAAGATCATTAAACTTGTTGGGTATCACAGGCATTTTCACTATTCCCCAGTAGACAGCAACAGCCTGCACCTAATCTAGATTAGGGATCATTTATAAATAACTACAAGTCTATAACCATCTGTCTGGGAAAATCTAGCGCCTCAGGCAAATTTACACCAGCCTCGAGAAGGTGCTACTACAGTTAATGTATTGCACAACAACAAATGGAAAGCACATGCTAATTTTTGGATACATTTTTGAAACACGGTCAGTGCTTAATATCAACAGTTGGATTTTCATATTAATAAAAATGTAGAATGGGATGCCTATAACTTACTTTGTATCGGCCACTGAGCTTAGAGTGTCACGAAATGTCATCAGCAGGTTGCAACAAAGACTAAAAGTGTCCTTTAGTCACATCCTGATCTCCATCTTCTCCATTCACGTTGAGCAGAAATGATAATCGCCAGTGATGATAGAGAGGTTAAGGAGAGTTAAGGCGGTTATGTAACCGCCACTGTTGCTTTTAGTGTTGGTGGTGTTACAGTGGAAACAGATGTGTCTAGTCATTACAGAAATTCTCTACTTGCTTACTTTGTAAACAGTACAGTGAGCCCGTACTATTTAAATAACATCATTAATCCAGTCATTGTGCTGTTGCATGAACAAAACAGGTTTAATTTTATCTTCATGTATGACAATGTTCCAGCTCATTGAAGTCGCGTTATTTGGAAACAGCTGCTGGAGACTTGGGGACCTCAAATTAGGTGTCCTACACTTTCTCTAAACATGAATTCCATTATAAAACCTATGGGAGCTGCTTGTCATCATGTAGAGACTAGTAACTATGTAGCCAAGAAGCTCAATGACCTGAGGGTTGCTCTTCAAGAAGAGTAGGATGCCATGTCTCAGCAGACAAGAAGTCAACTTGTGAACAGAATGAGACATTCTTTGACATGAGGAAATCACTAGTGCATATTTCTCCTTTATATGTATGTATTTACCCGTTTCAGTCGGTTCCGACTCTTGGGTCACTCTGTGGACCGCTACCGATCCCCAGAGCTACTTAGCAATATTTTTTTTTTTTACGGAGTAGGTTGCCAGGTCTTTCTCCAACCCCGTATCGCTACAGTGAACTTGTGAAACTACAGGACAATTTTTACCCATTTCCGATCAACCTAGTGCATGTTTTTGGATTGTGCGAGGAAACCGGAGTACCCGGAGGAAACCCACGCTGACATGAGGAAAACGTCCTGGGGATCGAACCCGGGACTTCTTGCTGTGAGGCAACAGTGCTAATCACTTAGCCACCGTGCCGCCAATTTCTCCTTTAATACTCTACTTTTTATCCATTCATTTTATCCAAAACTTTGTGAATAGTCTATAACTGTTGGAGATCCTGGCAACAAAAGAGTTAGGTCTCAGATAATGCTTATTTGCTCGTGTCTGCTCTATTATTATTCTTTTGGGCAGCTAAAACACTAGTCCACACTTTTATGACTTCTCGGCTGAACTCTTTGCTCGTTGGGCTTCCCTCCAAATCATTCCGCTTTCTACAAATAATTCAAAATTATGCTGCTTGGATTCTAGCTCAGACTAAGAAATCAATATCATGTCACCGGCTTCATTGGCTGCCCATTTATAAGCACATAAACACTAAATGTACTAAATTTAGCTTCTCATGGTAAAGATACTTCATGGTTTAGGTTCTGTTTAACTGTTTTTATTTCTCAAGATATACATCCTAGAATCTAAGGTCATCAGATGTGGATCTTCTGGTGGTTCCCAGTTTTCATTTACGTTCTGCAGGCAGTTCATCTTCAGTGTAGTGTAGCTGCCGCTTTGCTCTGGAAATTTCTTTCTCCTCTCCAAAGTTCTACTTGAATCTAATTTCAAATCTCTTCTAAAGACTCACTTTTATTACTCAGTACTTTTCCACTTCATCACTTGCTGCTTCTGTGTGATTATTATTTTTATATGATCAAAGGTGCAATATAGTAAGTATAGTATAGTATAGTATAGTAATATAGTAAGATATTGCTAATAATAATAATTATAATATACTAACAGTAATATGTCCTAAGTAATCGAAGTACCAGCATCTACATGCGTGCCATGAATCGAAAGCTAGTTAGTTTTGTTTTGAGCTGTAAAAAAAATAGAGATAATTTTTTTCATGGGCATGAAGAACTCCAGAACATACACAGACAATAAAACTTTAGATCCAGGCTTTATTTTTGATGTTATTTTCTGTAGAGAACAGCAGATGCTTATCACCTATTTGCATCACTGTGCTGTACATTGTTCGTTTTGTTCAATACATTTTTAGTCTGATAAGACACTTTCTACCATAATATGAATGTCCTTTATACACTGTAAACGTTCATCACAACAGCTGACTGTTAAATAAGCATTAAACTGAGGAAGTGTAAGAGTAGTATTAATATTTTCCCACGCGTTGACCTTTAATGTCTTTACATGTTGTGTTTAATGCTTGTTCGACTTGGTCTGATTTCTCTATGTAGCTGCTTGGAAAAAAAAATACAAACGTACAAACAACTTGTTTTGCTTCCTCAGATCTAATACATCTGTCTAAATAAAGATGAAATAAGAGTTTTACACAGAGCGTTCCTCATTCAAAGACGAGCGTGTTTGACATTTTTATATATTCATGATATCCTCACACAACAATGCACTGGTTTATCCATTCTACTGGCTAGGTACCTGTAGGACAATTAACTTTGCCCAAATTAGGAAACTCACACATACAAGGAGACAAGATGCAACTACATGCAAAAGTAACTGGGCCACCCCATACCAGGACCTGCTTGCTCTGAGGCGACTGTATAACCTGCAGAACCACCATGCCACCTTTTTGTGAATAATATAAATACAGAATATATTGGGTAAAATATTTATAAAAAAAGAGTTTTAATATAAAAAAGATTGTTTAATTAAGGAGAGAATTCACAGCCCTAATATTAAATTTAACATTTTTTAAATGAAGTCTGATTTGCCCTGTAAATACATTTATGTCATATTCAGTATAGAATTACAAATGGCATTTAATATGGTTACTAATCTACCAGATTTGGACTATGATGAATGAATACTTGTTTCTATGCCAGTTGTAGACATATTGGTTTGAGCTTTATTGTAGAAATGAGCATCTGGTACGATAGTGGAAGGAAAAGTACTCATCCATCCTACAATAATAAAACAAATTCTTAATTAGATTAAATATTACATGGGATCCGATAACTCTGAATCAAGACTTCCTCATGAAGACAATGACATAAAATTATTTCTGTACAAATTTATGAATGTATTTGATAGGAAAGGTAATGTGTTAGATACTTGACATATTGTACCTGAAGTAATAAGCATTTTTTAAGGCTTATTCATTTCTTATGATGTGCAACCAAGTCTTCATTTGAATCCTTTATATCTAATGTATTCTGTATTTCATATCATCAAACAATAAAAATGTCAACATTTGGGCTCTAAAAAAGAACCACTCCGCCTTAAAGTCTCATTTAATCTCTATTCAGAGAAAACTAAAAGATCACAAGAGAAAAAAAGGATGCAGAGTGCTTTTGTTAAGCGTATGTGTTTAAAGTGTTTATAGTGAAGTGAAGGTGTTACAACTCAATATTGAATTCCATGCTGTCACGTTTCCGTTTCTGTTATGAAAGTTCACTATGTTTGACATTATGACTACAATTCTGTTGTCAATTACAACTGGCAGGCTTGCCTGCATATGATGTTTGAAAAAAAACCAAAGCAGTTACTCTATGATAGCAACAATCGAGTCCATATAATCCAAAGATGGTAGGCCAGTGTGTGGGTGAATCGTTGCCCTTTCGGCTAAAAGGTCGAGAGTTTTAATCCAAACTTTGTTCCTCTCTGTTGGTAATATAAACCCTTAACACGCTCTACAAAGATCCCATAAAAATATAACTCTAGTTTCCAAACAAGCTGAGATGTGCGAAGAAATTACTTTCGTTACTACCGTTTTAATAACTACTAAGTATTAACTACTAACTAATATACTAACTACACCTATATATGCATATTACAAATGAAAGCATGAATTCAATTCTATGAATAAGAAGCTCCTAAAATGTAAACACCTGCTCCAAAATCCAAACATGACAACATCTTTCTTCAAACCCAAAAGTTCAGGTTTTATTAATGCACGTTGAGATGTCCAATTAGCTAACTGGGATGTCCAATTAGCTAACTATGTGTGAAGATACAAAAACCATTGTCTAGAATTTTTAATATTCTTTCACCACTTTGCTCCGCCTTTAGCCCAATCTGTGCAGTGTAAACACATTTACACACACTACTAAACACACACTAGGGGGCAGTGGTGAGCGCACATGTCCGGTACGGTGGGCAGCCCTAGCCACAGCACCCTGTGCCCAGTCAAGGCCTTGCTCAAGGGTACTTCAGTCATTACCTGTTGACTTTGCCCAGTCTCTGATCTGTTGTGTATGTGATTTTACAACCTGCCAAACTATTATTTTCAAATAAATGAATGAATTCATTTGTACATATGAGTGTTACAAGGCCCATAGGCTATCTGTGCTCCGATTTCTTCCAACAGTCCAAAAAACATGCAGGAAAACTGGTAAACTGAGAATGCAAAAATATTCTTGACTGTGTATAATGTGTTATCAAAATAAACTTGTGTACTAAAAAAAACTTTCAAATCCTAAATAAATAAATACTATTTCATAACGACACAAACATACTTCTAAATCATTACTTTCTTAAACTAGAACAAATCTGTATCCGGTCTGTCGGACTAAGAAGTGATCCCCAGAGTTACTCACCAATTATTTTTACGGAGTAGGTTGCCAGGTCTTTCTCCAACCCCGTATCGCTACAGGGACCTTGTGAAACTACAGGGCAATTTTACCCATTTCCGATTAACCTAGAACATGTTTTTGGATTGTGGGAGGAAACCGGTGTACCCGGAGGAAACCCACGCTGACACGGGGAGAACGTGCAAACTCCGCACAGAAAGCCGCTGGCCCGACCTGGGGATCGAACTCGGGACTTTTTGCTGTGAGACGACAGTGCTAATCATTTAGCCACCGTTCCAATAGCCCGAATCGTTCTTAGCCCATTAGTACGTTCAAATTAGGGCTGTCCACAACCAAGGATTTTGTTGGTCGACCAGTGGTCGTCATTTACTTCAACTAATCGACTAATAGT
>JAOTRQ010078431.1:0-11734 GCA_028565875.1 Hoplisoma paleatum
AATTTTCATTATCAATATTACTACTATAAACATAGTTATTCACATATTTTTTGTTCTTAAAAAACCAAATGTACGTTTTTTCATCTACAGTTTCTCTGCATTTCAGAGCATGCCAGGGAAATGACAGATTCTGCATAGTGCCGGCTATATGAGCGCCAAAGATTCTTTTACATGACTCTCCTATGTACAATACATGAAGGAGCGATCCAGTGTAAATACATTAGCAAAATAAATAAAATTCAAGATTAAAATATATTCATATACACATGCCTAACAGTTGTTGAAAATATGAAGGGGAAAATGTTTTTATACATCTTGCAAGGAAGAAGAAACTTTAAAGTGCACAGCAGTACACGAATAAATAACAGAACACATTCGATTATGAATACATATTAGAGAAAGTACACGCTTACATTAGGAGACAGTCAGCACACACAGATGAAAGGTACAGTGAGATTGTGGTTAAAACATGTATCCAATATGTATAATCAAACATCGTGAATAGCGAGTATCAGGATATTACATTATTGGCATACATGCTGCAGTGTCAGACATTTACATAAATAATTGTTTGTGAGACATTATAATCTATAATCTACAAAAAAGCTAGTTTGTCCAAACCAAGCTTATCAATCTTACTTACCAGTGTTTCATGTTGATACATACATAATATTACCTTGGATTGCACTGTTATAAGACAAAATAAATCAGTGCCAATGTAGCAGATGCTTTGGTTATTCTCTAAATTCTCTGCAGCATGCAAAACATTGCTCTTTACACAGAAATATTTATTGGCTGTGACACATTATGGAAACAATTTGCGTTTTTTGTGAAGGTTAGCCTCAATTACAACAATTGAAACAAACAAACAAAACACCCCAACAGCCCACAATCTTTGTAAAAGGTCCTGCATAATTGCACCAAGGAAAAGCGCACAACATTTTTATACATCACTGTAGTAAAAAAAATAGCATGTCCTTCCATTGTTTACAAAGCTTGGGGCAAATTAATTGTGCCTTTAAAACCAATGTTTGAAAAGCTTGAAAAGTTTTATATTATACTGGTCATTTATTAAAACAGTCTTGCAGCATTTGGATCAATAATGGCTCCTTTAATAGCTGTACGCTTGGATTGTATTCTGGCTTACTTAAAAGTCATGTAAGATACAAGTGGAATCTAATGCAAACCGAATGGGAAAGTCTTTATGAAGAATTATAAATATGTACATTATAAAAGTGTAGAAACACGTTTATGAAATACAGAAAATGAGAGAGAGAAAATATGGAAATAAAAAATAGTCTGAGACTGATCGTGTGCAACACCTGGTAATTTTTCAGTGAAATGACTGGACAGTAGTTACTAAGTGTAAGAGAACAGTACCTGTTTGTACGACAGTGTAATTATACACTGCTCAACACGAACATCAAACATTGTTCATTGGGAATCTTTACTAACTGAATATGTGTAATTTGTCAAGAACAAAATGTTCAGCAACCAGATGATTTTTAAATAGTTTAAGAACCTTTATCTTAATGAAGCTGGTAAGGCAGGATAAATGTTCTGTTGAGTGCATTTCAGGAAACCCCTGTAACAAAAATTAGGACATATTGTACAATGCAGTAAACGCAAAGATCAGTAAATCATTAATTGTTTTGTACAAAAAGTACAAAGTACAAAAAAGATTACTTTTAATATTTTGGCTGACTACTGATTAAGATTATTAACTATTAACACATTAATTATGAATGTAGTGCAACACAAAAATGTTGGGACAAATTAGTTACATTGTTTTAAAAATGCTTCACAATAAGCAGGTAACAGGAGAGAAAAATCTTAACTGTGTATATAAGGGAACTCAAGTCTGTAGACAGTTGGTGTCAAACTTCGTGACTGTTTAAAAAGATAATTTATTAATAAATAACATTCACCATCTAGAGGACTATTTACACTATACCTTTTGACTGTGTGTGCTTGAGTGGCCTGCCTTGAGTGCAAATCTGACTCAGACTGAAAATTATGACACATTACACATGAAGGAACACGCCAATTTCTTTCTATAAAGCCAGAATTGACAAAATTACACTTGAGAAATTAAAACAGTTGGTGTCCACAGAGTAATTTTAATAGAACAAGAAATGAAACACTGGGATAACACTGGGGCAGCATTGGCATCGTGATCGAAAGGTTGCCGGTTCGATCACGACTGAAGTGCCATTGAGCAAGACACTGAACCGCTAACTGCTCCTCAGTCACTTTGGCTGGGGTTGCCCACTGCATCGGTCATGTGTGCTCAATGCTGCCCCCTAATGTGTGTTTACTAGGGTGTTTCACTGCACAGATTGGCTTAAAAGCCCAGCGGTGAAAAAGTATTCTAAATTTAAAACTTCCTCTTTTTAGTACTTTTGTTAGTTATAAAGATTCACAATAAAAACAAATCACAGATGATTCTTTTTACTACAGCCAAAAATGTATTAACTTTTCTTACAATAAATTATAAAATTAATGAATTAATGAAATATTATTGTTAATGTTACTCTCACACACAACAAGCACAAACAGGGGATAGGGTGTTAATTAGGCGATAGGGTGCTAATTATAATTATTGCTAAAGCCTTTTGACTTAATGCTACTGACTGAGATGAGACTGAGATAACATTTTAACCTTATTTTAACCACTAAAGTGGCCTTTGTAACATAATCAGTTAATTAGTAAGCTAGCTCATTTAATTTAGAAAAAAATGTGGCTACTAGCAGCTTTACTCCCTTTTAACAAATGTTTAAGAATGTGCAGGTGAGTAGGGCAGTTAGACTAAGTTAGACATGACTGAGATTTCAATATTTATGCCAATGCCAAGTCAAAAAAGAAAAATAATGTCTCATATACAATGCATGTATATCGTGCTTCTAAATGAATGTATATATAATAGATTGGCATATAAATGATACAATAGAGTATCTACAAAACATATCCACTGAAATTGTATGCATCAGATGTGATGTTGCTGAATACAGTGTAGCTACGGGAAATGTTATTCAGGATTGCCCAACATTAAGCATGTTTTATTATTGTTGTTTGTTTGGCCTGGTTGTTGTGAATGATTTAGATTTTGTAGGCTGAAGCAGGGAACATTACATTTACATTTAGTTTCTTACTGTTTAAAGCTTGTGCCACACGTGAACGGCGGTCTGGGGATTTTAGTAGCCTGTTTTTTCACCCAATGTTAAAACAAGCAAGCAAGTGAATTGACAACTATACAGTTGCATGAGTGAGCAGGCCCTGCAACAACATGACACTATGTCCAAGTTGTGTTTTGGGGATTAGACAGGAGGCTATAATATGTTGTTGCATAATTATTGAGTATGATTCTTATTAAAACTAAATGCACACTCAATAACATTACCTCCTCATTTAAAACAAAACCTATCTGTATATGGCTTGAAATAAGCCTAATAAATAAGTATAAAAGCAATTTTGGTTGACAAAGTTTAACTAAAGCAAACATTCACACATTTGAAAACTAGCAGAAATCATGCAGAGTTAAATACAAGCACTGAGATTTTATTCCTAACATTTACACATGACCTGTGTCATTTCACACATTGTGATATGGTCGGTGATGACGTGCCTTCAGACACGACTGCAATGATGTTTTAATGCAAACCAGCCAATCCAACTAATCTCTCAGGACCCGGGGAGCCACCTTTACCACAGAGATGAAAAGGATAGAATAACAGAACACAACAGACAGATCACAAAAAGTGTTTCTGTTAGGCCAGCTAACACTAAAAACTTCAGGAAGTCTTTTCTTTTCGGAAGCGCTGCGGACGTGATATAGATAAAGATTTAGCAAAATTTCAGTGCAAGACCTAATGGCTACTTATATTATTATTTTCATATACAGTAATCCAATACTGGATAACAGCAGTAAAGGGACAAGTGAACAAGGACAACCGGAACAATATCCGGTTGCTGCTCAGTTTTTTAAACAAAAGCCAAGAGGGGTGGACAACAATCGACCCCTCTTCATCCACACATCTCTCCACCATACTCTGCATACTCATCTTGACAGCTTACTATGACTGTGTTGCCTTGCTGAAATAAATGGATTGTTGTCTTTAGCTTGGCCTGATACAGTCCTTCTTCAGTCACAAAAAGAAGTCTGCCAGTGTGTCCACTCCTTTAAATACACATCAAGTCGTTTTTCAGTGCAAACCAGCAAGAAATGGAAGAACCCACTGATGAGACGTGCCGGAAACAAAGAGAGTCAGCGACTGAAACTAGGTGAGAGAAAGGAAAATGGGAATTCCTTCCCTTACACATGATTTCCTCGCCCATTCTCTTTCCTTTCCTACTTAGCTTCCAGGATCAGAGCTGAATCGCTGCGGTGTCCGTGTGTCCAGAGAAGTGTGTGAATCCTGAAGCGAGAAACGCCTTTGACCACTGGACTCTGTTGACTCAGTCTGATGTTCCTGGTTGGACAAAACCTGCAGCTGGACATCACTTGGTCCAAGCATGTGCATCATCTCTGCGGCATGCAGCTCTGTGATGGAGCTGGGGGAATCACTTGACAATCCAGGGAGTTCCTCAAAGTCCTGAAAGTCCAGAATTGGAAAGAGGAGCCATAAAAAAACATATACAACATAACATATATAACAAATTTTAACAGGTAACTTAAATTCCAACATGTGAAAAGTTCTAAACATGACTTTAAAATAACTGAAACATGCTGTCCTCAGACTAAAGAGTTGTCTAAGCAAAGGGACTGAATTTGTTTATGAACAAGATAATTATTTGTTTCAGCTGATATTTATTTGTCATTATGGGTAATATAGTCTACATTAGTGGTCAAAACCACAACACAATGAAGTGACAAAAGAAAATAGGTCTAATTGCTTGCACGGCACAACCAAAGCACAGGAGTTTGTCCACCTTTGTATGGCTTATAATAAAAACCTTATAAGATTGACATGAATTTCACGTACAAGTTAAGGGCAACCTTCAACAAAAAAGTTATGTATAAAAACTCAATGATGTGACTGAATCAAGCAATTCTGAAACAATTAGTTGATTATATATTTTTTAATCAAATATCACAGAGTTACAAAACCAACCATGTTGGGAACAAATATTCAAGATAATCTTCAAAGTTTCCAACATTGACTAAAATTGTCTCCATTGTAAATTAACTTTATAATTTCATAATTCAGTTAATCCAAAAAACACTGCAGTCTATACATTTTTGTTACACACAAAAAGTTTGGGATATTTGACCTTTCGGATGAAATGTAAAAATGCATACGAACCTTTACAGGTGAACTTAATATGACGTCGCTAAACTTTTACACATGTCCAATTGTTCAATACTTTAGCACGTTTAGTACAGCTTGCTTTTCTCAACAAGGAGCTTAACAAATGTTTGAACCATGAATCAACCAACAGGTTTCCTAGTTCGATAGGAATGGGTAAACAGTCTTCCTCGTCATGCTGTTCGCAATTTGGCATCATGAGACCAAGATGACACCAAACAATTGATCAGTGGTACTTCGTCAATGTGAGGCTTTAAACATTGTCAATAACAGATTGCAACAGAGGTACAGAGAGACTAGAAAAGTCACAGAAAGACATAAAAGTGGACATCTTTTGGCCACATCCCACACTGATGACCAGCATCATTTGTCTGGGCCAGGGAGCATTTACAAAAGCAATATATTGTTTGAGATGAGCCCATCTCTATTGCATGCTTCTATTTAAATGTCCTACATTTCTGATATAAAGTCACTGTATCATGAACTTTGTTTTCCATTCATTTCACCCAAAATCCGAATATCGCTAACTTGTAAGTACTATATACTTAAATGTACACTTGCTGAAATGTGATTCTAATATTTGAGGTTCAAGCACACCATGATCCTGAAAAGAATGAGATGTACAGAAATAAACACATTTCTAAATGATCGTTTACACTGTATATCATTAAATGATCTTTTATACTGTATAAAATAAATTGATCATTTGTACTGTATATCATTAATATTTATATCATTAATCATTGTATAATCTCTTTTTTGTCTATACCATTAAAGTGCATAACGTTTTGATTTTAAGACCAGGATTATTAATAGGGAGTTGGTAGTGGTGTTTACTGGTGTGGTTTAGTGTTTAGAGGTGTGGCTCACGATTAACCATGTGTTCAGAGAGCTTAAGATCAGAGCTTCATGCAGAGGTCTTCTTTGTACAGTGTTGTCATAGTAATTAGATGTTATTGTACCTGTGAGAATGAGGTAAGTCTCTCAGACCCTGGAGAAGTAACAGGTTGGGTGAATCTTTCTCCGGAACATAGACTCTGGCTGAGATAAATTGATTCTTGGGGAGGAGAGGAAACTGTACTGTAGGCAGGAGGCACCAATGTCATCTGCCTCTGAAGCAACTGCATTATTGCACTGATGTCTGTAGACATACGTGTTTCCAGCCTTCAACACACACGCACACACACACAAAATGATGGTACAAAAACACAATCACTTTAGACCGGCATCATTTAAAGCTCATATTGTTCTCTTGTTTAACTTGCATATACTTGCAACAGAGCAAAAATAAAATTCATTTTTGTCATAGTTTGTCTTAATAAAGGGGAAAAAACATGAGCCCAGTATCATTAATTCTATCAATTCTATGTATTGCAATTTACACCAGTCCATTCAGTTAAAAAGTGGTCAAACACTAATAACCTTAGCTTGCCCTTCACTAGACTTTCTTTACATATTGGATTATGTTATTTGTGATGTCTCTGCTTAAAAAATTCGAATGACTACTATCAAAGTTTGGGCACTTATAATGTCAGACCTGTTGAGTTGCTTTTGCAGCATGTCCAGTCGGCTCTCAAGCTGGCTATGCTGCTGTCTTGATATACTGTGTAATGGGGTATTGTGCTGTGATGTGGAGGATGGGAGGTTACAGCGAGGCAGCTCCTGGTACTGTCGTCCACGACTCTCGCCCCAGAAACTGAAAATGTTGGAGACACCTGAGAGTGCACCTGTAAAAACAAGCAACTTTCCAGAATAAACAACAACTGTCACAGAAAATTGATCTAAAGTGTACCCACTGCTCTACTTTAAGCCAACGTTGTGAACTTTGTCATGTGCTCAATCCACTAGGTACTTGGTGGTGTAGCTTATTTCACCTAACTAAAATATTAAAGAAATGGTGGTATTTAAAAAAAATGTACTACTTCGGTCCTATCTTACCTGATAGAGCATTACAGGTGTTGCCTGCTTTAGGTTCTCCCTCTCCATCAGGGTTATTAAAGTTCCCAGAAGTGCCTTGAGCTTGAGAGAGATCCAGCAGTGCTGTTGGAGGAGTGGGGCGCGTATGAACAATGTCTCCCCTTTCATCATCGCTGGATGAAATGGAACTCTGAGGACCTTCCCAGTCTGGTTTCAGTCCTTCATTCTGGTTACTTCTAGCTTGCTTTCTGTTTCGCTGTGTGCACTTTTGATTCTTCTTAATTTCTCCTGCATCTGCATCATCTGAGAGAGGTTATGAAACATGGTTAATTGAAGTGACAACATGGAAGCTTTAGTTCTAAAATTTAAATAAGACTTTACTTTAACATTTTTAAAATGTTACAATAAAAGTTGTCTTTGCTTGGTGTACATTGACTTTCTGCTGATTATAAAATGCTCGACAGGTACTTTAATCTAAATGAAATCACATTTAAAGACAATTCAAGCTACATAAAGTTAAATATTTTGTTAAATTCCATAACAGAGCATGCTAAGCTTAAACCTTTAAACCCTTTTGTACCTTTACAATAGAGAAACCACTGCCTGTTTTCACTAGGAAGAGAAAACTATGGGTCCATGTGAAGCCTCCATGCTCCAGTCTGTGAACTGGTCTGCTCCTCACTACCTACTTGATCTACAGCATGCTCAAGTTCAATGGCTCAATGTGATTACTCTCAAATTGTAAAATAATCTACTAAACATTGTCATTACTGAGTCATCAAATTCGCCACTTAATCAGATTTTATTGCTTGTTCTATATAAATGCATTTGTAATGTTTTATTGCATAATTCAATTTAATGTGTTCGTGTTCATCAGTTGTTAAGCGTCCTATAAAAATTATTAATAAAACTGATTATGATGTATGAGTATGATAATTATGAGCATTGCAAAGAACATTACCATACTACCTAATATGTAAATTGAATGCACTACTGATGATGCTTTGTTGGACTCCGCCCTAGCCACAGTGACCGGGGGAGCAGTTAGCTGTTCTGTGGCTTGCTCAAACGCACTTCAGTCAGGACCTATTGACTCTCTAAATTGAACCGTCAACCCTTTGATCACAAACCAGTTCTCTAACCACCTGGCCACGGCTTCTGCTGTCTATATGTGCAGCAGGGCGGGTTTTAGCATACAATATTAGGGTGGGTTGGTAGATAAAATAGGTGGGCAATTTGGGCTGAATGATTATTTCAAATAAATATGTCTAAGACGTATGTTTGGGTGGGCTGAGCCCACCCTTGCCCATTGCTAGCGCCAGCCCTGGTGTGCAGTAGGTATCAATTCATAATCTCACACATGCTGTTAAGATGGAAAACAAAAGCAAATTGTATCATGTATCAAGTTTACTGCTAAAAAGTAGGGGAGGGGAAGGGGGTGTTGGTAAAAAATGAAACAGAAAAAAAAATTGTACCTTTTTCGGTTCGCCGCCTGAAGGAAAGTTTTCTTTTGCGGAGTTTGTTGAAACCAGTACTTTCAGACTCATCACTGCTGGGTGATCCAGGAATCATGTTGGTCTGCAGTCATAACAGGATACAGTTTAGTCATCAACTTGACTTGTGACATGTTTTGGATAAAATAAGTTTAATGACTACAAAAAAAAAGATTCAGACTGAAGTTTAAAATTCTGAAAGGCTGTAACACTCGACATTTTATTGCATACTTAAGTACTTAAGTAAGTGTAAATAAAAAATGTAATTTATAAGATTTTCTGACAACACTGTAGACAAGTCTGTGAATGTCTTTGAACAGCTAAGCCCAGAATGAAATGCCATTAAACGTCTGTAGAGAAAACTGAATATCACAAATCACAGCTGCTTCTCTTATAATGAGATTAAACTACCCAAATCCAGTTATGCAAGACTTGTCGATATTAAAGATAAGAGTCCTTATCAGTCCCCTGTGTATGAGATTGATGAACAATAACACAGGGTAAAAGTTCAGCTCTGCTCTTGTTGAGAAACGGAATAAACATATTATGTTACTGATATATACATAGTACATCATATGCAGATTCGAACTGTTGTGATTTAAATCTACCCTCATCCCTAAACAAGCTGCAACTTAGTCCTGGGTTGTGCTTATAATCTAAAGAACACCAGTTCTTATACGGTAATACCTTGATGATTTTCATGTTTTGTTTATGTACTACAACAACATTTTTGCTCGTCGGTATGCCCAAGGGTGCCCAAACCCTCAAAAACCCCTCAAATTATTGCATTACAGATTTCAACACAGAACTATAAAAGGAAAATGACAGCATTGAGGCAAGAGCCGTTGTCTTGCTTTGAGTATAAATCAACCTGACGTAGATTTGGATACAGGCGTCTGCTAAATGCTGAAAATGTAAATGTATAAATAATGTCTATATAGATGCCTGACTGGCTGACAGAACTGCTATCAAATCTCAAGTACGGACTCTGGATTTTTAAGCTGAAAAAAGCGGTGGAGTTTAAACAAACACTTTTTGACAAACACAATATTGACCTGTTTTGAAGGCTTAATGCTACATCTGGTAGAATACTGAGCTTAACACAGAAAGTTAGGTGTAATGTTGTTGCCTGTGTCACATACAGTTTTGGATTTCATGTGGGTTGCCCTTATGATAGACCAGGTCTAAATATCAAACATCAAATATTAGAAACTAGGATTGTAACTACTGTATGTGGCTGTAACTTACATCTCTCAAGTTAAAAGTTATTTCCAGATTGCTCCAGAAATGATCCGAGAACTCAGGATACATGTCCAGAACCTCCAACACATCCTCTCTGTGGATCTTGTGTAGATCACAGTAGGTCAGAGCTCGGACATCAGCATTGGACTTGCCTGGTCGAGCATAGAGGTTTATAGGTTCTCCAAATATATCATTTTTTCCTGAAGAAGAAACAAAGATAGATGCCAGGATAAATAAGTTGCCTAGATTTGTTTATAGTGCATTTAAGAGCTTTTAAATCAAATTTTTAATTTTAAATTTAAATCTAAACGGTGGCTTAGCAGTCAGCGTTGTTGCCTCAAAACATGATTTGATTCCCAGGGTAAAACTATTTGGGACTGTCTGTGGAGTTTGCAAATTCTCCCCATGTCTATGTGAGTTTGCTCCCACAGTCCAAAGACATACAGTCAGGTTCATTGGAGATTAGAATTAATTAATGGTAAAACTACATAATGATTGGATGAATGGGACTATTACGATATTATATGCATCCATCATGACAAAAAAAATATAAAAAATATAAAAATGATAAATGCACCTCTAGAAAGCTGTGCAGCGAACTAGTGTTAAAGAATGAAATTAGATTTACAGCCAGTAGATGACAGTAAAGTACTGAACATCACATGCATACTTATAACATTATAAATATGAGTGTCAAAACATAAAATGCAAAATAACTGCTATAAAATTTTTGGATTGTGGTTTTTAGATGATAATTTCTTTCCACAAAACAATATATTACACGCTTGGGTATCATTTTCTAAATGTTTTAAGTATTTCCTAGTGTATTAAGTATTAACTTTTTCTCAATACTTGAAGTAATAATCATAATGCAACATTTAAATTACATAATAAAACAATATAAAATACAAACTGAATTTACCTAAGATGGCTACGACAACATCCCCACGTAGTATCTCGATAGAGCCACGGGAAATAAAGTAGATGGCTGTAAGGACATCACCAGCATGGACCAGCGTGTCCCCTGGTGGAGCATGGGTGGTCTTAAATTTCATGGCCAGAGCTCGCAGGCACCCTTTAGTGGAGCCCTTAAAAGCTTTACAGTTCTGAAGGAGTGTGCGGTTGAGGTGCAGACATATGTCAGCCTGTAGACACTCAGGAAAGCCTTTCAGCACCTGCAGAGGTTAAAGACGGAGAGAGAATGACAAAGTGAGAGACCAAATATATTGAGAGAGACAAAATACTTGGCAAAAATAAAATCAGCCAAGGTGACTACACAGAATCGGAAGCTGGCCATGACAACAGTGAGAAGAAAGCTCAGTACACATCAAGGCGGCGCGATTTATCATCTGTTAATTGCTATACGCACTGGCTTCCAACCTGCTAATTAGTCTTTGTCTGGGGATATTAGCACTGCTATCACTGTGCTGTGATGCGGGCAAAAACCAGACTGAAAATATCCAAATAATTCATTTGTAGACATAAAATCGAGTAGCTGGGAAGACACAACTTTTCCAAGAATTGTATAAATGAGCGGAAGATAATAAATTTAAAATCTAAAATTAGTCTAAAAGTCTAAAATTACTCAGTGCAGATCTGTCAAAGTCCAAAGTTTCTTGATGATCAGGGTAACAGTAGCAGTTTTTTAGTGGGGCAGGAACATAGGCAGATGAAAGTGGAAGCTTGTCTACGTGACTAATAACATAACATAACATAACATAACATTGCATTTAGCCGACGCTTTTATCCAAAGCGACTTACAATGAGCAGACAGG
>JAOTRQ010078442.1:0-11734 GCA_028565875.1 Hoplisoma paleatum
AGTGTATTTTATATATATATATATATATATATATATATATATATATATATATATATACACACACACACACACACATATACACACGGGAATCGGGTGTTCGTCACTTCCATGGTTACAAGTGTATAAAATGAAGCACCTCAGCATGCAGACATGCTATATATAACACAATTTTGATACTTCACTGTCAGTTGCAGCATCAGTTTTCCTTTATAGTTGTGCGTCGGTCATTCACTAGGTCATGCCGAAATAATTCACTACCATCGTGCTAGAGGGCGTCGTGTTTCTGGGGGTTCTGTTGTGCTTGTTTGCTCTTCAGTTTTATCAACAGAGAGACTTTGTCGTCGTAGATTTTGCTGATCAGTATCGAACAACAAATGCTTTTAAATGTCGGGTTTTAAATGAAACATCGTGTAGTGTGCTGGGAGTGACTGCTAAGTTATAATGTTCAGACTTGCAGTCTGCGTCGTGTTGATGTGTCATCCGAATATTTTTGAGGTGCACATCGGTTAACACTGAGCGTGTTCATGGTGAGACATGAGCTTTGATTTTTGACTCCGAATCAAACCGGTAACCTTCCGATCCCAAGCCCAGTTCTTTAACCTCCTGGCCATGACCATCCCAAATGAATTAAATGTGTCAATATAATACTGTCCTCAAAAATGTTCTTTTTCTCTGTCTTTAGGTACTATTACCAAAGAGGGATCCTGTCAAAAGTTGAAGGTCAGAGGTTGGTTTACCAGTTTAAGGAGATCCCTAATGACATCGTCATCATCGACGATGAAAAATGTGATTCTGACGATCTGGGTGGCGCTTACGAACACGTCATGGCCTCTGACTTTACTAAAACGTCGGGCATCTTAAGAGCTGGAACAACCGTGATCGACCCCATGTCTCCTAACGGCAAGGCCTCACACGGTGCCACACAAGTCCAGCGCCTCATTACTGTTACTACGGCAAACGAGCCACCCAACGCTGGCATAATTTCTAACCCCAACGCTTCTAGGTAAGACATTTTATCCACAATGTCTTCAAGAAATCATAGAATGAATTGAGATTAGTGTTTGTAGGGCAGTCGAGTGCTAGTAATTAGTACTTCTGTGACTTGTAAGGGTTCGAGGGATTGAGGTTCTTTGGTAAACTTGATGCTTAAGCTTTGAGGGATGTGAGGTTGAGGCTTAAACTTTAGAGGATGTGATAGTCACACGTGGATGCAACTCGAACTGATTTTTTAGTATAAGTCTATCCATGCATGCTGATTGTTTAATGACAAGAAATGTCTCACACTGGTGCTAAACTTGAATCCACTTGAGTGTCCGAGGGCGCGGCGTGAACATCTGAGACCAATCCGGATGGATGAACATTCGCAATCGTCTGTTTTCTAACCTCAGTTCTTTCTGCAGGGCGGTCCGAGTCGCAATGCAAGTCCCGGTAGTTATGACGACGCCCCTGGGTCAGAAGATCGCACCGGTTGCCGTGCCCTCGGCCAACTCGTCTTCCACCGGCATCCCCGCTGTGACTGGAAGCTCCGCCCCTAAGGTTCTCATCCAGACGGTCCCGACATCGAACAGCGATAAGATCACGTTGCAGCTCGCCAAAATCATCACCATCACGCCCATCACACTGACACTTCCCCCCGGCACAGGCCCCACCCTTCCTCACGCACAGAGCCCCGCCCCTGCCCCGGCTACCCTTCCGGTCCAGTTACACATTCAGTCGAAAGCCGACGGACAAACGACGCACTCGCAACCCAAACCCGTGAGTCAGAACGTTGAAGCAACGATCGCATACGTTCAAAGTTAAAGGTGGGCACGCTGGCAACCCCCCTACCCTCATATTCCCCGTCGGCCAATCAAGATTCTGCCAACTGGGAAGTAACTCTGTACAGTTTTACATGATGTACTTTTTGTGTATATGTTTGTTTATATATATATAAGTACGCACAGAGAATGCTGTGTGTGTTTATCCACACTGTAGGAGGGACCACAGATTTCTATGGCAGTTTGTACAACACTAATGCAACCACACTACACACACACACACACACGCCCGCACGTACACGCACATGTAAACTAGTGTACATAATTTGATACCCGGTAGAGTAGTGTTTTTTTTTTTCTTTTAATTTTTGTCTTTTGCATTTTTTGATGCGAAACCAGCAATTACAACGAACTGTCACTGTGATGTTACAGGAGCGAGAGGGAGTAGTGTGATGTTACAGGAGCGAGGGGGAGTAGTGTGAAGTAAAGGGTCAATAGGAGACAAAGGGAGCGCAATAGCACCGTAAAGGAATAAAATGGTGATAATCGACGAGGATGGAGATGTAACAGAGAATCTGGAGTTTACATCAATTTGTCTCGTTGTTTTATTAGTTGTTGCACTCTAACTATTCATTTGCTGGAATGATAAATGAGGGATCTTAAATGTTTCCATGTTGTAATATGATTGGAAGCTGTAACACAGGAGGAGGAGGAGGAATCGCTTGGGTCTGATTTGGGGACAAAAATAATCTCCGAACCACCTTGTGCTCAAAGTTCCTCGAGTTGGAACTATAACTGTATGAGCAGACATAAAACTTTGAGCCGTGGAAGTGAATCAGGATTTATCGGAACGTTCACGCTCTAATATTTTCACTGATGAATTATTGATTTTTATAACGATCATGGTAAACGTTATTAATACGCAGTGTGTGAGATCAGGATTACCGCACAGTATTACAGCACTTCACTTTTCTCGACTCTTTTACCTGTCCAGTCTTCTTCAATCTTTTTGGATTAGTTTTCCGTCTCTCCTTACGTCACCCTTTCATCAAGTAGGAAGTGAACGCAGTACCAGGATGTGTTCAGAATGAACTGGTTTGTATATTCAACATTTGAAGTATGTATGTATGTGTGTATATATATATACACATACACATATTCTATTTTGTGTACTCTTGTTTAAAAGTGTATTCCAGTAGGTTTTACTGATTTATAAATTCTAGTACAAAAATTTCACATGGCACTTTTTGTCTCTTATTTTTTCCAGTCGCTTGTGTTGGTTGTAAAAGTTTCGTAGAGGTCAAATGGGTGCAGGAGTGTCCGTTACTAATGATAGAGCCACTTGGGGTCACTTGCACAATTGTAATATTTTATCATTTTTATATTTATGCAATATTTACACTCTGATTCGGTTAATCGGACCGCATCGGGATGTGATCGTTTCAGTCCTAATAACCGGCTGATCCGATTACTCGAACATGTTTCCTTTGTTAAAGGATGGGACAGGAATATAATTTACGTAACATAATAAATGTTTATTAAACCTTTATTATGCAATTTTACTTGTATAGCGTATAGTATAAGTATAAACAAGAACTACTGTTGGTAACTTCATTTAAAAATCATTTTTCGAAACGATCAACACAATGTTTCGGTTCTCAGCTTGTGAAGCATAAGTTCTCACTAAATTCCAGTTTGACGAATTTATCCAGTGTGATTTGGCACGTTCTCTTGATGGTCAGCATTTGAATGAAATCACCGCAAAGGTACGATGAACCGAATTCGACTCTACTTTTACTGAGGGCACAAGAGCTATACAGGTAAATCTCATCATACATTGTTAATTGGTTCCAGAAGACACAACTTGTGTCGGGAAAAGACGACGTGTCGAATTAACTTGTTTGCAGGCTAAACTGAAAATGAGTTAATAAGACGATAATTATAATATCTGGTTAATAAAATGAATAGATGTTACTGTGTGTAAACTAATATGATCAATGAATCTTGACTCAACAGAAGGTATCAGAACTGCTGCACGTACTTTAATAGATTTTATATGCTTTTATTCTGTTTATTGTACAGAAACATAATTTTATTAATGAATTCTAGGGATTTTGTGATTCCGATATTTATCACGGACAGACTTGAAGTAAAAAAAAACAACGACATAATCGAGGGCGGCTTGAAATGACGTAAGTATTTTGTAACGTGAAATGTGGAACCAGCATTTTTTGGCTTCGTTTTTATCTACGCCAGCAATAAAAGGTCTTTCATCGTTTAGACAATTAGGAGATTCATACACCGTGTGTTCAACATTTTTTTTCTTAAAGGGTAACTAGTAAAAGGAAACGTCGTTAGTTTATGTGAATTGCATCGCATTGAGGGTTCATGACTGAAGGTCAAACCCGTGGATAAATGGTTTATCTTGCGGGATGCTTGGATCTCCAGGCGAAATGGTCTTGGTCAAGGTCCGGCACGTTCTAGCATTACGACTTTTATTAGACATGTGGGTTAGTCGTATGACCATTGATCGTCGGAAATTCTTAAAGATTTAAGGAGCCCAAAACAGTCATCCTTGGGAGATTATTGTTTGTGTTATTCTGTTTCAAGTGCTCATCCATTACGCTATTAACAACAGCTGGTGGTCCAGGAATTGCTTTGCTGGCCAGCCAGACAAATTCACCGCATCAGCAGCACCTTATGGCGCAAACCCTGATGATTCTACATCCATAGAATGGACAAGACGTTACGATGAGTATTATTACTTACATCTAATGTTATGTATCTTGTATGTTGTGTATTGAATGAAGTGACATATGTCTTTGTTTTCATAGGATTTCCTTTAAAAGTTATTCCAAAGGACATCTGCTCATGTGAACGGTTCCATGCCTGTTATGACCACTGGGTGGCGCTGTGGGTTCACGAAAAAGTACCAGTTCTTGGGTCGTGAGAAACTCCCCTCTCAGGATTTGTAATCAGACAGAACATGATAAATCCAGTGGGAACTGTTTTTTTTTGTTTTGTTTGTTGTCCACAAAGTGTTTGAGTGGATCCGCTGATCTCAGCAGGTCATTAAGCTCCGTGTCATGTCGGTCTTGAGTGGGCTTGAACTCACATCCTTCTAATTTTTTTGCTTCACTTACTGAAGCTCTATCATGAACTGTACTTTCTGATCTGCGCACTAAAACAGGGTAATGGGCTTTGTTGTTTTTTTGCACTTTGTTTAGAATGTCCCATGATGCTCTAGGAGTCAAAACTTGGACTTTAGGATGGAATATGAAGAAAATAAATACGTAAAATAATCTACAAATAAAATAAAACTACCAAATTTTTCTTCAAATTGTGACCTTGCCAGTGAACATGCAATTATTTTCGTCTTTGTTGCTTTAAATAGTATAAAACGACTTTTTCCCACAGTTTCAGAAATTTGGACTTCGATCTCTTTCATTCTGACAAAGTTCATACAGATTTGCTAAATCGTTGGGCTCCGGGAAAAAAAACACATTTTTGAGAAATGTCATTTTCAAAACGAACAATTTTCATCAGTGATCATTTTAATCGTTTTCTTGTTTTCTCGATTGTCCTGATCGAGCTGAATCCCAAATAAAAGCTTCTTTTTCACAGTTCAAGTGTTTTGTGAGACATTTAAAGATAAATTTGGCTACTTATGATGTGCTGGTAAAACAAAATAACATCCTGATTTCACTTTAATGAATCTAAAGCTAGAAGTTTGACTACCTCTTGTTGAACTGATGTGATTGTAACAGGTTCAAATCCAAGTTGAGGTCTGGATCCATTTTATAATGATAGAAACGAAAGTTTCTAAACCCAATAACGCCCAAATCATCAGTGATTGTTGTACATAAAGTCGTATAAAAGACGTCGGAAAAAAATATTTCCGAAGCTTCTGCTATTGCAGATTTATCATGTTTATTTTATGATTATTTACTGCAATAAAGTTAAATCACATCATTTGGACGTTTTTCTCACTTTGACGCTCTTTGATCTCGTTAGATCTGGCGACTTTATCCCCGGATTTTATAGTCGTGGTCACATTACATTAGTTACACTATAACCCACTATAGATTTTCAAAGATTGAATTTTTATGAATGTGTTGCCATGATAACAGCCACCGCAGCTGTCATGACTCTTAAACACTAGGCGTAGGCCTGCACCCCAAAACTCTTAATTGATGCCATTTTCATTCCGGCTCCTCCACGTCCTTCAGCTTGTGACCTGCGAATCGATGCGATTCCTTCAGGACGGATCAAATCTCCAGAAGCACTCAGAACTTCGAGCGTTAAGTAAGTTACCGTCGTCTGGAGCAACGATCAGTGTCGTAAAAGTAAACTCCGGTCCTAAAGGTGATCGGCTGCTTTTAATTCCTCACTGCATGCGCGTGACCTTTAGCACACGTACATCACGTTACGTCCTCGTGATAAAAAGACAGGTTATAAGTTGAGCTCTGATACGTGGGGACAGGGGCAGAGGTTTGGACGGTTGCCGGTTCGATTCCAAGAGTCGACGGATCACGACTGAGGTGTTTTTGAGCAAGATGTCAGACCTTTAATGGGTCCCCAGGCGCCGTGGCTAGAGCTGCTAACTATATTAGACCTTTGTGTTGCACGGATTGTGTACAATGCATGCACAGTGGTCAGAAAGTTGTTTTCTGATCCCCAAGAGGGGTTCGGAATCTTTTTTTTATATTTACAGCACACACTTAGACTAAGTATAACATTATGAACACTCGGATACACTGAACACCAGAACAGGTCACCAGTTTGTAGCGGTGTACAGAGACAGACACACACTGGGTGACTTCAGGATCTCTAATTAACTTTTAGACTGGAGGGAGATCCATGGATAAGGAGAACGTACAAACTCTCCAAACAGTAAGCATCTGTTTGGGGAATCGAACCTTGCTTGGGACGTCTTGCTGTGAAGCCACCGCGCTGCTACATTTCAACGTCATGTTTTACTCATGCCGGGATGCTCAGTTTGTATGACCTGCATGTTTTTGGAGCATGGGATGAAATACAGAGTTAACCCAGACAGACACGGCGAAAACACGACATTTAAACTCTGCACAGGAAGTCCTAAACCTACCCGGGAATCGAAGCTGGGACTTCTTGCTGTGATGCAACAGTACCGACTGGCTGGTCCAATCGACATTAGAACTTGTGCACAGGAAGTACATTTGTAACACGGAGAGGGACTTGATCACACGCAGTGCAACGTGTCGTTATTGTGCATCCGCAAAACTCTTACAAATAAATAATCTGACAACACATCTGAGGTAAAGTTAATCTCGCCAGTTCTGATAAACCCATGCAAATTGATAGCAATTAATGCTAAGCGTAATGATTGTAATTGTAGACCGACTGAATGTCATTAGCAGTTTGGCTGAACTCTTTGAAGTCATTAGCAGTCGATGCTAATTATACTTTTGTATTGTATTGACTTTCTCTTTGCTAATCTCTCCTATACGTGACGCCAGCCCAACACTTCTAGACAGATGCTGATAAATGCAATATGGGTCAAATCTAGACCAGATGTGGCGGTCTGGGTAATAAAACTTGCCCAGCTCCATCATAACTGATCTAAAAACCTCGTCTGTCCCTCCCTCACATTGCTTAATCCTGTGGATGGTCATAGTGAGATGCATTTGGTGAATACACCTGGACTCCTGAACTGGTCGCCCACGTGTTGCCGTGTACATTGACAAACAAAAACCGAATAATTTCAGTGTCCCCGATGATCCTAACTGCGTGTCTTAGGGACTGTTAGTACCCGGAGGAAACCCACATCGACACACAAGGCGTCGTCACAAATCCCTTTATTTAGGCTGATCTGATCTAGATTGGACAAGTTAACAGCATTAAAGAGGGTACTTAGGATCTATTCCAGTTTATCAGTGGGAGCAAGGCACACAGTAACACCATGGAAGGAAACCCGTACAGACACAAGGGAGAGACAGAATGAACCGGAACCCTCGCCTAGGGTTTGAATCAACTGTATCCGGGTACAGAAAACACAAATTTATCAGGTTTTATATAAGATTTGTCAGCCTTGGTTGCGCCACGACGCCAGATGTTTGGACAATTGCTGGAATACTCGCACCACAGACCTGGTTTGGATCGGATTCAAATGCGCTCGGTGATTGATGATCCGTTTGCACTTGCAGATATAGAACACATGCACTCCCGTTCTATAGAACGATGCACATATGTTGTGGTGACTGGCTTTGGTCCAGATCTGTCTATCTGCATGATGCTGGATCTGGGAATGGAGTCTGTGAATGTTGTAAGCCATCGATTCAAGGTTCGAAAGTTTTCCTTGCCAATTTATTTGTGTGTATTAAAATGAATAAAATCCTAAAGTCCACTGTAGTTGCTGAGTGATTAGTATCTTTTGCTCAAGCGTCTAAGAAAAGCAGCTTCAGTTTTGCCAGTTTTACACTTGATAATAAATAATAATTATTATTATTATTCAAATTTTGTCATTACACATATACAGATGTTCAGTACAATGAAATGTTTTTCTTCGTATATCCCAACTTGTCTGGAAGTTGTGGGTCAGAGCACTATTACAGGGTCAGCCAACATACGGCGCCCCTGGAGCAGACAGGGTTAAGGGTCTCGCTCAAGGACCCAACAGTGGCTGTGTAGCAGAACCTGGATTTGAACCCCCAACCTTTGGGTTCCCAGCCCAACGCTCTACCCACTAGGCTACACTGTCCTACATGATGCGTTTGTGTTTGATCAAACGCATCAAGTTACAAACGCTACTGATCTCGAAGGAGTTCCAGAAGTTCTGAGAAATCAAACCCGGAAGTACCAGTTGCCCAAGTGATGGTGCGTAGCCTAGAACTAGCTCACGACAATCATCTGGTCTAGTTCCCACTTTTCTTTTTAGGCCAGTCGGATGCAGAATCGTGCGGCCCGATTCTCAACGGGTCTGGAATCAGACCCATCGTCCAGTGTCTGTCTGCAGAACATTGGCGAGAATGTGTCACCATGGAAACAGTGTGAGGCGAGGCATTGGGATAGAGAAGTTTGATTAGTGTGAGTTAAACTGTGAAGTAAATTAACGTTAAATATTTACAACATTTTACTTAAATTAAGTAGGATGTGTATCAATGAGATTTGGATTAAAATAACGAAATGAAAACGTTTAGGTAACGTTATCTAGTGAGTATTTAAACGTAAACTTGTTACTTTAAACTTGTTAAAGTTGAAAGGGAGTCAGGGATTTTATTATTGAATTTAGGGAAGAATTCGGAGCTGATGTGCTGGTTGCCTTTAGTTAATTATACTCATTTATCTATGTAAAGTCACTGATCATGTTAATTATTTCTCAATAATTTGTACTTTATTTTATTGATCTTGGAGGAAATTAAAGCCTCGATAGCACATTACAGCAATGAATAGTACACACACCCTAAAAATGTACATTGTTGAAGTTACCCCCCCCCCCCCCCACAAACTCCTCCTTTTCTGTCCCCATTCAATTCCATTCATTTTTAGTTTTTGGAAGGTTTCAGATATCGACGCCGTCCGGCCCATGACACCCTGACATGGGTGCAGATTTTGGGTAGTGTAACCACTCGCATTTTCTTCAGGAAATGCACATCTGTAGTTGTTCTTAATTGTATACATGCTGCAATTGCCTTAATAAAATACTGTATTGTCTTAGTATAATGTAGTAATTCATGTGTGAGGTAGTAGAAAGAGTACAAAATAATTAGAATAACTGTTAACGTTCAGTTCCGGCAGAGAACTGGTAAATGCATTTGGGCCAGTGTGTTTGGTCCGATTCTTAGCCAAATCCAAAAAAAGACTCCGAGTCGATACAGGCTGCCGGCACTGAGCCAGTCAGGCAGGCTTAGCTAACAGGAACTGCACCGGAAGTGGGCCAGAATAATGAGGCTAACTGGGCTGTAATGGACCAAGTTTAATAAGCAAGTTCTTTTTGTTTAGTGTTCGACGGCATACAAGTTCCAAACTTCTACCGTGGCCGTGTTCCAAAACCTCAAATGGCGACTCATGAATCGACTGATTAAAGATGATCCCCCATGGGTATGGTGATGGGGTGCAAAATCATGAATAATGAGCCATCTGTACTAACTACCACCACAAACCCGCACCATGAGACTAATTATAACACTGCGACACACCACCGACCATGTGCACTTGTGTGTGTGTGTGTGTGTGTGTGTGAGAGAGAGAACATATTAATCCGATGTAAAACCAGTCAGTTGTTTTAAATTGTGGTACAATTTGTATACACTGGTGTTTTCGGATCCAATCCCATGAGCATGTCTGTAATATCAAAGGTCCTGCAGGGTGCTGGGCTGGTTTGGGACCCTGACTGTGAGTTTGTAGATATTACACTGATTATTTGGCACACAATCCAGATGGCACGGCGGCTCACAGCAAGATTCTGGGTTCGATTCCCCAAGCGGGTCTGTCCGGGTTCTTTCTGTGTGACGTTTGCACGTTCTCCTTTTATCTGTTTAAGTTGCAAAATGTATTTAAAAAAAAACTCTGCAAGCAAGTTAATTGGAGATGCGATGCGAAATGGCTCGTTAGCATCTTCATCTGATATTTTTATTTTCTTTTATTATTTACGATTTTTATTGTATTATCTCATTACATAAGAAACGGATTTATAACATTTTAGTTCATTTTAACTGGGAAATTTAGCGTGATAAATAATTCATAATTAAAGCTATCATTGTGTATGTGTATATATATTTATATATAATTTTACCCTTCAGTCGACTTCGACCCTGGGTTACTCTGTGGACCGCTACCGATCCCCAGAGTATCTCGGCAATTACTTTTTACGGGGTAGGTTGCCAGGTCTTTCCCCAACCATGTATCTCTACAGGGATCTTGTGTATAACTACTGGACAATTTACACATTTCCCATCAACATAGTGCATGTTTTTGGATTGTGGGAGGAAACCGGAGTACCCGGAGGAGGAAACCCACGCTGACACGGGGAGAACATGCAAACTCCGCACAGAAAGTCTCCAGCCCGACCCGGGGATCAGTGCGACAGTGCTAACCACTCAGCCACCATGCCGCCCTAAAGATAAAATAGTTGCTACATTTCCAAGTAGGCTTCAATAAGGATTTAAAATATATATTTGGAAAGTCACACCCATTCAGTAAAAATGTATATAGGATGAATCCTGACTCCAACGAAATCTAAAGATTTTCAGATTCAGAAGGCTTGACGTCATCATATTCTGCAGGCTGCTGAAACTCTTTCAACACTAGTAGAAACACCTGAAAGCTTGCCTGTGATCAGTACAACACTACTCAGCACTGTTGCCTGAGTAGTTTAAAGATTTATGTGTTAACCGTTAAATGCTACGTCTTTCCTCCCACGCTGGGCTCCTTTGTCTTGTGTATACAGTAACTGTGCTTGACGTCACTCCTTAACAGTCAGTGTTGAGTAACTCTAACTGAACATTCCTATCAACTTAGAGGTCCTGTCCTCCTCCACACTCACTCCTGATGTTCCTTCCACACTCTTTATGTATATCACACCTTATACAACAGATAGTTCCGACCTCAAAGTCTGACTGGTTGAGAAGTTCTAACCGTGGTGATATTTGTAATACCTAAAGTGTTACAATGTAACATAACCAAAGGTAAGCAGGTACGTAAACAAATATTATACTTAATAATGATCAGATTCAGATTTCACATTCTTTGATTTTTGCTTATTCACATTTTTTATTTCAAGCTAATGTTTATGCTTTTAGCCTATACAAACTCTATACCAACATGAAATTACAATTAAAATAAAGAAACATTATAGAAAATAAAGCATAAATGATCAAGTTATTATGACTCCAATATACTAAAAACAAAGTGCTAAATTGCATAAGATAGATAGATAGATAGATAGATAGATAGATAGATAGATAGATAGATAGATAGATAGATAGATAGATAGATAG
>JAOTRQ010078452.1:0-11734 GCA_028565875.1 Hoplisoma paleatum
GTGTGCAATAAGTCATGCAGCGATACACCAATGCAACACACATACTTCAAGTCATATATGTATAACTTACTGAGGAAATACTCTCCTGCGTCTGCTTCATAGTCTGCATCTTCAGGAAAGTGATCAATCTGTTTACACAGCCCTTTAAAATTTCCTGCAGAGACAGAAAATGAGAGTGTAACTTACATAACACATTCTCTAAACTGACACGAATGCATTAAGTATTAAAGAGAGGAAATGAAAAAGTAACAAACAATCAGTAGCATTCTTATTTATAGTAAGAAGATTCCAAGAAAATGAAAGTACACATCATGGATAAAAGAGACGCCTAGTCTAACAAATTAGTCTGTATGTTGTCACATCTATTGTTGTAAAGTGCCACAAATCAAGGATACAGCCATGCAATTTACACAGATGTGTGCTTACTGCTGCCTCCTAGTGTGTCTTCACAAATGTGTGTTAATGTGTGTATAACTCAACGCATTGCGTTAAATGAAGAGAGATGGAAAAATGTATTTTCCAAAAATCGATTCACATTATCAACGATTCTAATCGATATGTTTAGAAAGTAAAGAGAAGGTTATTTTGTACCAACCTCTGACATACTGTAAAAAGGGCATTTGTTATTAAGATAAATAAAAGATTATCACAAAAACACAATTTAATTTCTAAGAAAAATAAAGAAATGGAAAAACATTTTGCATCATGTGTGTTCAATTTCATTATGATAAAAAAGTTAAATCAATTATTGTGAATCGTATCGCACGATGTGTGTAGTGTATCGTTACATCCCTAATGCTCATGGTTTGGGAATCTTAGTCTTGTGCTATAGCATAAATGCAACTGGCACTCTACATGACTAGTAAATGATTACAATCCATTTGGCAATGGCCTTGTGCACAAAGCAAAAATGAAAAAGTAAATAGCTTGTTAAAGGAAGACCTTGAGCTGAAAGTTTGCTGAGTTCGGTGTGAAAGACCTTGACCGGCTTCACAGTGCTTTTGTCTAGTGCCCAAATTTCACTTGACCTGCACGCAGACCTTATGTAACAAGAATTACTCAGCAGTCTATTATTACATGATGTTTGATAAATGTATCCATTTTAGACCATTTTCATGCCCATTTAATAAAGCCAATCTAATAATGGGATCACACTGTAGGCCAAGAGCATGACCTGACTGACCTGTGCTTGCAAGCTAATAATCCCTCCTAGATATTTAACTCTTTTTACCAATGTACTTATTTATACACACATAGTAATTACGTATTTCTATTATTCAGCATTTAATTCAATCCACACATTAACACACACGAGAAGGCACCAGTGAGCACACGTGCCGGACGCATTTAGCAGCCCTAGCCACAACATCCGGGGAGGATTTAGGGGTTCATTGACTTAATCAAGCCCAGAAACCTTCCGATCACAAACCTAGTTTTTTAACCTCCAGGACACAGCTGCTCCATGCATCTGTAAATCTGTCCACCATAATCTCTGCGCTTTGCTATAAATGTTCAGGTGCCCTGGGCAGCCAGATTACTCACTGTGCCACCTGTGCCCCCTTATGATATTTGATATTTTACCAAAAATATTTAATGGCTCAGATATTTCATGCTTTTTTATGTGCAGCATACACCATAGACTGCATTACACTGTCACACTGTTCCGGTCACTGCATCTCCACAGGCCATTCCTCATCAATTATTCACATTAGTACTGTTACATAGTACAAAATGAATCTTCAGTGACTGATAGTGTAGTGCGCTCTTTTTTACATCACAAAATGACCATCATAAACGGCTGAGCTAAATTAGAGTGTGCACTGTACCATCAAACTATCAAATTATGTAGTGTGCTTTCAACATCTTTAGTTATGAAGCAGAACTTCATCCTAATGCTCAAGCAGATACATTGATGTAAATCCCTGTAGTTCTTATTCCAAACTACAAATAGATGTTCCAGCATCCACATGTTTTAGTTAAACTTAAAAAAATATATTAATAAAAATACAGCGACTGATCTCAACCACTTTCAGTGATACTGTATGTGAGAGAGAGAGAGAGAGAGAGTGTGTGTGTGTGTGTGTGTGCGTGCGTGTGTGTTTGTGTGCGTGCGTGCGTATGTGTGTGTGTGCGTGTGCACGTTTTTGATTAGCTCGTTTGCTAATTATGTGCACTCCCAAAGCACTGCTGTTAAACAGACCCTTGTTAATTGCTGAATGAAGGATGAAAGACCAGCGGCTGTCCTTCAACTGTGCATAGGGTAAACACACACACGCACACGCACACCCAAGCCATAATAAATAAAAGGCGCAGGTTCCAGATAAAGCATTCTTAGCATTCCTTAATTAAAATGTATGGTGTTAAATTCTCTACATTTGCAGACCCAAGCACTATTTAAGCACTTTATATAAACAGGAGTGTAATTCTGTTTTTATGACTGACCGGGTGGCATGATTGTCTGGGTTCAATTCTCGGATGGAGCATGGTCTTTTTTTTAGTAGAATTTGTATGTTTTTGACAAGTTCATGGAAATTTACTCCAGTAAATTCCACCCCCCAATAAATGATCAAATAAATGTGAAGGATAGATAAATAGAAAATGGACAAGGAAAAGTAGAAAGAAAGAATGATAGTGAATTGAATTTATGAGTGAATTAAGATGTACATTAGCTAGACAAATAAATAAAAGGATGAGTTTTATGTATATACTTTAGCCAGACAGATTAGATGGATAGATTGGTATACGTTATACTGTGCCTAAACAGATAAAAATAATATAGGTAAATAGGGTGGCTGGGTGAACAGGTGGATGGATTGATTGATACATAATGTAGCTAACCATATGGATAGATAAATGGATAGATTGGTATATATGTATATTGTTTACTGTGGTTAGACAGATAATTAGATGGGTGGGTGAGGTGGGTAGATGGATGGATATAGTGTGGGTTAATATAAATGGATCGAGCAGGTTAGAAGGTCTCAAACAGCAAACGTGTTAAAGTCAAACAAATCTGGAAACGGTAGCAAAATAAAACCAAAGTGAGATAAATCATTGGCCTTTAAACCTTTCCATGAGTAACCGTTAACACATCACCAACTCATTTAAGAGATCAGAAAAGACACCAGACACCACATTCAACATTCAAAACTCTGACTGTGCAAAAATGGCATCCAAGCAAAAGTTGCAGTGCCACCACATAACCAAAAACCAACACAAAAACTTGTTTTGCTTTTGCTAATAAAACTTAAAATCGAAATGGATGGTGGTGTAAATGAATGCAATTTCAAAGTGCTGTTTAATGCAGAACAATGTGTCGAATTCATTAAGTGGTTTCAGAATGTTTTAGTTGCTTTCCAAATTTTTTTTTATTCCTTTAAACATCCTGCATCCACACAGTACCACTTTTTATATTATAAGCTGCAGGTGATTTTAATGTTGTAGTAAAATGGACAGTATTGTGCTATACATGTCTAAACGCAAGTACTGTATTAAATGTACTGTCATAACTCTCTCTTTCTCTCTCTTTCTCTCTCTTTCTCTGTGTATTTTTGCTTGATATGCGTTTTGCCGTGCCTCCCACCCCTTCTCTGTCATTTGCATAAAGCTTGAGGTATTGAATCATTTATGACCAAGCTGGCAGAACCTCATACCATCCATTAATGCCCAAATCACAGACATACACACATGCATACACAAACACACATGTACAGGTAGGTCTAATTGATCTTAAAAATACATTATGATTAATATTATGGACATAAATCTAAAGTAGTTCTGATTTTTGTCTAAAAGTGATAAATAAAAAAGTAAAATGCTTTTAAAGGTGTCTAGAAAGAGGATCTGCTTTGATTACTATATGATGCAGTTGTTTAGTTCAGACACTTTCACTTTTATAGCAATATAGTCAATTCAAGATTAACTAATGTAACTTAATGCAGTAATACAGATTATTTCTGTTTGCCCATATTACCGACATTGTCCAACATTTCCAACATCCAACATCTGTTAAAAATATCCATGGATTTTATTAAGCCAGATGCACATAAGGGCTTCAGAAAGGTAACTACAGTGATCTGGTTTAAGCGTCCTAGTGGCTTTGTACCTGTTGGACAATTCAGTGTTTCCTATTTTCCTGTCAACATGCTTTTTGACTGTGGGAGGATTGCAGCGCACTCAGAACAAACCCATATACCTTCTTACAGTGGGGCAACAATGCTTAATTAACATTAATACATTACCTCTTAGTAGGTAATGTAAGATAAATAGATGGATCTACAGATGTATAGACAAATATAATCTTTAGCCTGGTTAAAAAGTACAAGGAATAAATTCTCACGTATAAGAGTTATATGAATAGGATACATTACATCACATTAATGCTGTTCTTTCTGTCACTTAAGCCTTGATTATAAAAGACCAGAAATGAGAAAGTAAATAGTAAATATTATTTATAATTTAAACAATCAAAAAAGAAGCACACAAAAGACATATTATACTGTATCATATACATATAGTAAAAAATATTAATTAATCATATATTTTATATTAATTGTAGATAAAAAGCGGCAGTAGCAAACAGACCTGTTGTGTTTGCTCTGTTTACTGTTTTAATCTGGTAGGGGTCACAGTAGGTCTAACTTCACCAAAGCACATCAAAGGCTAATATCTTCTATTGCAGAAAGAAACACAATTATTAACTATATCTTGAATCTATTTTATTCTATAAACTTTAACTTCATTAACATCTGGATGTTTTGGGCAGATAACTCAAAGAAAGCCACTCCGACATGGATAAATAGGGCCATTTCAATGTTCAGGCGCAAAGATCAATAACCAAAAGTCAATAATAATTATTATAATATCAGGCAAAACATTCTAAACATTCTAACCAGAAAAATTGTTTGTCCCCCATGTGCAGCAAACTGTGAAGTGTATTCTGACACCTTCCTATCAGAACCAGCATTAATAATTTCAGCAATATGAGCTGCAATAACTCGCCTGTTGAAACTGACCTCACGAGCCAGCCTTCACTTCTCTCCTTCCTTTGACCACTTTTGCAGTTTTAGAGATGCTCTGACACTAGCAAATTTGATTTGTATTTATTAAAGGATTGTTTGCATTTATTATACTGTTTATCTGCACTGTATAATATCTTGTGTTGCATTTTCTGTTCTGTGAAGGTTGTTTTGTTTCATGATGTACATGTATGGAGTTGAAATGACAACTGTTGTATGAGTTTTTACCATGTCCACATATTTTTGATGGTTTGTCCTTCATCACTCACATCACTCGTACAGTCTGGAAGTCGTTAATCCTGGGTTTTATGTTCAAGTCTAAAGCATTAACTTGGCTTTGGGGATATCCCACGTTAATCTTTGACTAGGGTCAGATGTAGGTTTACATTTCTCACAGAGACCGTAGCTATATAAGCTCACATCATTCCCATAATAAACTGAAAGTTTTACTCTGACTGTCTATGTGGGAAGAATAATTTCCCATGCACACAGAAGGCTTTGATGACTGCTTGACTCTTCATTACTATGGAATTGAAGATCCGAGCATCAAGAATTCCTATTAAAACAACTTGATCTAACAAAAATAAAACCTCCATGAATCTAAGACGTCGTCTTTGGTAGAGTAAAGAAGTTTTATTTACAACCGAGCTCTTGGTTTTGATTCTACGCTACGCTGTTGGCCAGTCAGGTTCCTTCACAGACATGTCACAGGTGTCTGAGGGAGGGCAAGCTGAAGCGATACCTCAATAATGCAGGAACGGAAGCCTCTGCTGTCTAATCTAATGTACCTGCACAGCGAAAGAGACGGAGATACTGATCTCTGTTTAAACCTGTGAATATAAGCATATACCATTTACATGAATAAGTGAACCGATGAATAAATACGTGATGTGAAATCAGTGAATGCCTTTCATATGGGTCATCGCCTAACCGGCACTTGAATTAAAGAACCTTATTTGAAGATTCAATGAGCCAGAATAGTGGTCATTAAAGTCTCAAGGTGTCTTACATTTCATTTTATTTCTGGGGCTCCATGTACCGAATAAGAAAATCTGACCTTGAGGTGTTGTGCATGTTTGAAATGCGACGCTACCACGGATCATGCACTAAACTGATGTATTGAGACATGACAGCATTACAAAGGACTAGACATGTAACGATTCAGCAACAATCATCGCATCAGTTCATTTAGGTAATTGATTCGTATCGTTGATTCTTTTTTAAATAGATAGTTTTTAAACACAGGGACGCTGGTGCTACATAGTTTTCACACAATGAATCCATTTTGTTTGACATAGTTTTGCAACTATTTCAGAAATAAAATGACAAGAATGATTTCAATTTTAAAAAATTGAAAACAAATACTTTATAAGAAATAATAAAAAGGTTTGAGTAAGATAAATGTAACCACACAATTATCATGTCTTGATTTTTATGTTATTTAAATAGTAAAAAATATATTGTTAATCCTATTGCATAGGGGATATATTGAATTATTACATACCTACATGGGACTGAACTTACTTTAACATACCTAAAAATACACTATACTGACCATATTACAAGAACGTATTAAATGTATTCCCAGTTGTGTTATAAAAGTCAAAAATGTATTAGAAAGATTTTATTTACAAGAAAACCTATGCAGACACGACTGTGCTACAACTCTGGTGTTGTCCAGCCCCCAGATTTTAAAATAGTCACCCTTCCTCCCCATGGCTATCATTGATTTTGCTGTCAAAAAACAAAAGCTTTGTTATTTGGCTATGATTACATGGCAACTACCACACGATATGGTTGTGGTAGTATTTCCAGTGGCACGAACACACTGAATTAAGAGGACAAAATAATAAGGAGTCAACATTACCTGACAACTTAATCTATAACCTAAATAACATGTCAAAAGTAATTTTGAAATGTGTGAATAAAAATTGGATTTCCAAGGTCCCGATCTCAACGTTTTATTGTGAATTAGATTGAAGTCACAATGTATGAGTGTTAGTTGTGGTTAAATATCCAGCCAGAAACATAACACAGTGGAACGTGGAGTTCTGAACGATTTATCGTTTGATAATTTTGGTACCAAATTATCACTCTACCAAAACATATGACATCATAGACAGATGTGTTATTTTTAATTGTAAAAAAAATCTTTCATTGATTTTTTTTGTACTCAAAGATCTTTCACCCCGAACCTTTTTACAGCTATAAAATGTCATTATGCTGTAATTGTGTTGTTTCCAAAGTATTTTTTTTGCAGAAGTTTAGATATTAGCCAATTCAGGCACAGAAGGAGACACGTCATGCTTCTTTCATAATACAAGGCTCGAATTACTTACATAGTGGATTAAGTAAGCAGTAAGACAGTAAGTCATCTCACAAGGTCGAGAACACATCCCAGCAAAAAGCAGCCATGTATTTGCAATGGTTTCTTTATATTTTGGTAAAAAGATTTATGAGATACATAAAAAGGGCAACAGTAAGAAAAAAGTATGATTGTATGATATCCTGCACTGTTGCACAATTGTAATGTTTTTTTTATTTACAGTACAGTAATGAGTATTATTGTTTACTACTGATTATTATAGTTATGTCTGTTTTAAAATTTAGGATTTTATTAGGAAAAAATATACTTTTAATTATAACAAATAATAGCTGTTACAGCATTAACACAGATCTATAAGGTGTGTTTAGGAAATCTGGCCTAAATTGATTCTATTTACATGATTTCTAATAGGACAAACAGACTTCGTTCAGAAAAACGTTCAGAAGTCATTAGTCCAGAGTTTACTGTATCATTTCAGGCTTGGTATAAGGTGCATGATTAGTAATCACAAGATCATTAGTTCAAGCCCCACCACTGCCCGTCTGTCACTGTTGAATCCTCAATTGCTTAAACAGTATATCTAATTATAGTACTGAAGGCCACTTTGGTTACAGGCTTCTGCTAAATGCTGAAAATTTTTCCAGGTCAAGTGTGAGTTGGCATGTTCTTCCTGTGTGTGTTTTTCTCTGGTAGCTCTGCTTTCCTACCACATTCCAAAGACATCATGACTGATGAATCTCATGTAAGCAGTAACTACCCATCCTGTCGTCTATGTATCAAAATAGCATAATGTTAAAATCCTAATGAATATTAGCATTTGTTTAGATGGTACGAGTAGTACTCATTACTTTACTCTTTTACTCTAGCTTTCGCACTCTCCCTATATTTATCTGTTTCGTCCTTGCTTTGTAACACCACACACACCACCACCAGCAACTCCCCAGGTCTCAGTTCAATAGCTAGTGTGTATGAAGCGTACAAGTGTAACACTGCTTTTCAAAGCACTCGAGTGGAGATCTGAAGTACTGGACTGCAGGGAAAACAAAGGTACACAATCAAGATGTGTGTGTGCTTCAGGATAAACAGAGTGGATATTGTGGAAAAGTATCCTCTCTTTTATCATCAGCTCTGTCCTTGCATTTGTTTTACACAGATTTATTTCAATTCATATTAAAAGCACATTTCTAGTTATTTAATTCTAGGAATAGATGGTGTGAAGGACTTTCCTGTTATCATATAACAGGATTGAGGAATCGTTTATCCTAAGTAACCTGACTACAGATAAGGAAACAGATATTGTTAGGGATTGTTGGATAGTATTGCAGGGACTTTTTAAATGCCACACACACATGCACGCAGAAACAAACTGAAACAAAATTGAAACACAAATGGAACGCTAACAGAAATACAATGATCTGGCCACGACTATTGGGGAACACGGGTTTAAATACATGATGTCATTAGTCCTTGACAACTATCCTCAGGTGTGCCTCATCAGGGTGCGATGGCTGTAGGGGACGGGGCCAAAGGCAGCAACAATTCGGGTGTGAGGAACACCGTTCCTCATAGATATAAGCAAAACATTATGACCACTTTCTTAATAATGTCTTGGGCCTCATGCCATTTACGCAACAAACTTTTTACAGATAAAAACCCCACCAGACACCCCACTAGAGATGCAGTTTTGGAGATCGTCTAGCCGTCACAATTTAGCTTGTCAAATTTGGTCATAAGTTCATGCTCACTCAATTTTCTGCTTTCCTGATAGTCACAGTTATAAGTTATAAAAACAGATTTCATTCACACAGGATAAAAATAAACAATATCAAGTAATTACACCTTTATTGTTTGTATTTAATGAACTACACTGCATGTACGAAGAGCCGTGTGAATGTGTTGGTCTCCCAGTTTTGCAATGTACCCATCCTCAAACTCCCAACACCAAAGCTGTGTCTTAAATTGCACACTTGCACACTTCAAGCACTATGTTTTAGTACGTCTGACAAATACAATAAAACTCAGTGCTCCTAAAGTACCTCTGAAAGTACCTTTCGACCAGTTAATAGCAGCCATTCCTGAATCAAGAAGTGGGGGGAAATTGCCCTTTAGGCAATTGTCTAAATGTCAGTAGCAAATAATGTATTAGATATTATTAAAAGCATAAAAAAATCATTATATAAACAAAAGATGGTGTATATTTTGGTTTGCTAAATAAACCTGACCAAGTGTAAGTCCATTACTTCCCCGATGTAGTGTACTATTTGAGACAAAACATTGTGCAATAAGACATGAATGCTGATTGAGCACTAGACCCTACAATTCAGTGCACGATTTGAGACACACCTAGAGTGTTAAAAATGACACAGCTAAAGTTTTGTGATACTTGCAGTGGACAAGTGATACTGCAACAACCAAAAAGAAGCCAGTCCCTGATTGCAAAGTGTCTAGTTAATGCCCAATTACCCTGTCATCAATGTTACATTTTAATCAAGGTGTAAATAGTCACATCTTGTTGGTTTGTTTATTCCAAGCCAGTACAGTGAGTCTTCTTTGTGACGTATATTGTGTTGACTATTTTGGACTGTAAACCCAATACTGCCCCCACTAATTCTGATGGTATTGCTCCGATTCATCCGTTATAATAAGTTTCATGTAAACATTAAATTTTTGGCTTAAGATGTTTGCCATCAAACTGTAAATGTTTTTCGTCAGTGCAAATTCAAAAGACAAGACAAACTTTTCTGTAACAAATTCAAAAATATTTGCACACACACCGAGGGCACTTTTCAAGTATTCAGAGCTGTTAAAACAATAAAACTGGACACAGGACTAGGCTTTAGAGAATATATGTGCAGCTATAATAATCTACAATCAATCAGTGCTTAACATTCCTTTTAGTTTGTTCCCAGTAGTGAAGCAGTGGTGAGCTACGGCCTCTCTGAATTCACCTCGTAAATGAAGCATACCCCCTCAGTGCTGAACACGTTATTATTCCTCTTATATCAGAGCCAGAGGAAGACTAAAGGGTTGATCCTAGTGCAGTGACCCAGTGCGGAGGGAGCACTGGGGCCAGTATGGACGAATGGGCAGGAGAAAAATAGCACACCCCACACCTGATATAAAAACGAAGATTTATAGACTTAAAAGCCATAAATCTATATAACTGTAAAATGAAACATATTTAAGTATTATTCTAGGTCAGATCTGGGTTATCTGTATTATAGAAGTGATTTTATTACACTTATCAATTTATTACTAGCATTTTTATCGTTTTCGGAGGTGGCGTGTTCACCAACACCTAGAAACCTGAAGCACGAGGTAGGAATACATCCAGGGCACCAAACGGTTTATCTGTTGTGCTTATGGCAAAACCGCCTTCTGCATGTTTTAACAATGTTTAGCAGCTGTGTTACCTTGCCACCCACTCACACCTAGAGACAACTGTATCCAACCAGTGAACCAGTGGAAATAAAATCCAATGTGATGGAAATACAAAATGACTGAATCTCATTTTAAAGTTTTATTTTCTTCAGGCTTGCAATGGTTCATTGGAATTGCTGGATACAGGTACACCCAGGAGAGTATCTATTCTGGAGCCTCAGCCCAATACATACTGGAATAAATAAATAAAACACATGGTCACACTTCATTATGTTATTGGTCCAACATGCTAATTTATAAACCATGGTACAGAGATAATATAGTCGTGGCCACACATTAAAACACAATGTGACCTCAATGTGCAGCAGAGACAACAACTAAATGGGTTGGCTTGGCTAGGAGTGACTCAATACGTTCTCGGTAGGTTGCCACACGCATCCTATAGCTGCTCATGGGTGAAAGGGCTAGGATCAATCGAGGAATTCGATGGCTGAAGTGGACCGACAAATGCTCAGTAAATTATAGACTAGAAAATTACAGAGTCAAAGTAATATCTAGAACAGGGGTCACCAACGTGGTGCCCGGTCGCCCGCTAGGACCTCATGAGTCGCCCGCGGGCCTGTTCTAAAAACAGCTCATTATAGTGACACTTACAAGCATAATTTCTTTTGTCATTATTCTTTTTTAAATCACACCTGCATTGGTGTAAATTAGAAAATTACAATCTATGTAATAAATTGTAGCGATCGCTTAATGTTATGGGTTATGTGTGTGCTTAATGTTATGGGTTATGTGTGTGCTTAATGTGCTTAAAGAGGCTCTGTTCACATGTTGTAGTTATTTTGCTTCGTGTGTGTGTGTGGGCACTAAGAGGGGAGGGAGGAGCCTAGTGCAGGTGTGTAGGGAGCGAGAGAGTTTTGGGGAGTGAACTGGTGTCTGTGTGTGTGTGTGTGTGTGTGTGTGTGTGTGTGTGTGTGTGTGTGTGTGTGTGTGTGTGTGTGTGTGTGTG
>JAOTRQ010078471.1:0-11732 GCA_028565875.1 Hoplisoma paleatum
CCTCTAGTGTACCTCCTCTAGTGTACTTCCTCTAGCGTCTCTCCTCTAGTGTACCTCCTCTAGTGTACCTCCTCTAGCGTACCTCCTCTAGCGTACCTCCTCTAGCGTCTCTCCTCTAGTGTACCTCCTCTAGTGTACTTCCTCTAGCGTCTCTCCTCTAGTGTACCTCCTCTAGTGTACCTCCTCTAGCGTACCTCCTCTAGCGTACCTCCTCTAGCGTCTCTCCTCTAGTGTACCTCCTCTAGTGTACTTCCTCTAGCGTCTCTCCTCTAGTGTACCTCCTCTAGTGTACCTCCTCTAGTGTATCTCCTCTAGTGTACCTCCTCTAGTGTACCTCCTCTAGTGTACCTCCTCTAGTGTTCTATGTTCCTGTACTTCTGGGATCGTACTGGGTGGACCAGGGAAAGAAGCAGCGTGGAAAGTCTCTTCTCTGGATTTAGAAACATATTGATACCAAAAAAAGAGTCTGAAGTGATGGCAGGACATCCATCACCTGCCCACCAGCATCATTAACGTTCCTCCTCAGGTCTCGCTCCAACCTTTAATTACCGGTGGAGAATGACGGGATCTTTGTTTTTTTTTTTCCTCTTTTCTTTCCAGCCAGCTGCAGTTCTTCATTTGGGAATACCGACTGTGAATTTTAAAGATTGGAATGTCGTTCCTTGTGTTCGGTCTCTAAGCTTCGTGACGTTTTTTTCTGCTGATCTTTAAGATATTTTTTAATGGACTCGATGACCTGGAGTCGTGCGGCCGTGCGGTCAATTTTATACTGTTCATGTCGTTCGTTTCGCTCTTTGTTTTTACGTTGTTGCACTTGGAAATCTCCATCTCCGCTTTACGAGGTGCGTTTATAGATGCGTAATATATATATATATGAACAGACTGTACGACGTCGATCATGAATCTCTAGTCTTTCCGTCTGCCCGATGATCTTTAGCTACCTCTGTTGGAGATGGAAGAGCTGGAGAAAAGCTCTGCTCTGCTAACGTGGTCACTGTTTTTAAACTGAAGGATCTCCGGACCCGTGAGTTAAATGTCGTGCGGCTCTTAATCACATTTCGGACATCGTTTGTAAATGTAATAATGTCTTATTTGTAAATAAATGATTGTTTTTAAGAACTCGTATTGTTTGCCTTTGTGTGTCTTGTGCAAAAGTCGTTATACTTGTGTGGACAGACCGTGGTATCCGGACTCTATGGCCATGTGGAGTCCTCGAGTCTCCTGCAGCGAAACATGGTAGTGGTAGCATCGTGCTTTTATGGGCGACCAAAATACAGACACGTGCTTCACATCCGAAATCAGATGATACAAGTCTGTCATATGTTGCCGAGTGGTGGACCGACCCAAATGTCCATCTCAGTTTTCTTCCTCAGAAACACAAACATGTTTGTGTGGTCGGCTTTAAACGCCCCCCCCCCCTCCCCGTGACGCAGGAGTGAATAAGCCCTGGAAACCCGCCCTGAGGTTAGTAGGTGGTTTGTAGGACTCCTGGAGGACATATAACACCAGCATCTCGGACCAGAGAGAAACAGCAAGGATGAAACGAGCTGTGCTGATCTTTCTGCTTCTCGCTGTTTTCCAAAGCTCGTCGTTCGCTTGGTCAGTGACCAGGCTTCAGTCGGTAGGTTCGGTCAATGCCACTTCCATTTGGTTAATCACATTGTGTGTGTGTGTGTGTGTGTGTGTAGAAAGATATAAACCATTTGCTTGTCTTTCTAAACCTTTTAGACATTTCAGTCGGATATTCAGTCAGAGACGATGGACAGAGAATCTTTAGTCGTGCCTCAGGTGAGTGAATTAGAATTAAAGTACAATAGATCATCAATCATGTAATATATCTATATATTATATATATTACATTATTAATGTATGTATTATATTTATATATTTGGGGCGGCACGATTGCTGAGTGGTTACAGCACTGTCGCCTCACTGCAAGAAGTCCCGGGTTCGATCACCGGGTCGGAGTTTGCATGTTCTCTCCGTGTCAGAGTGGGTTTCCTCCGGGTACTCCGGTTACCTCCCACAGTTCAAAAACATGCACTAGGTCGATCGGAAATGTGAAATTGTCCACTAGTCTCACAAGTTCCCACCACTTACTGGTGGTTGTCGTCAGGAAGGGCATCCGGACGGAAAACTATATAGAGATATTATATATATTATATATATATATGAGAGAGCGTGTGAGGTTATATGTAAGTTGAAGGATTTCCAGCAGCCTCTGTTGTTGATTTTAATCTAAATAATATTCATTAAAACATCCACAACATATTTTACAGTGGAACTGTGATCGTTTACAGTAGTAAAGTAAGTAATGAGTATGAAGTGGCCGAATTGCTATGACAGCTCATAGCAGAACTGCAAAAAAAAGTATGAACATAATTTACAGTTCTGCTACGAGGCTTTATGGCATTTCGGCTGCTTCATTCATAGTTTAACTGTAAACGCTCATAAAGCTGCTGTGAATGTTCACAGTTCGACGGTTAAAGTTTATAGGACGTTTTTTTATTCCTGAGCGAGGACGGTCGACGATTTTCTTTAGGGGCTACATAAGAAAATGTTAATGAACGATGTCTTTATAAAAAGCAAAAGATGCGGCGATAACAACAATAATATCACTAACATTTATTAAACGTCTTTCTGTGTAGTTTTATGAGCTCGTTTTTGACAGCTAATCATTTCTCATTATCTCAATGTTTAAAGCTTCAGTAATTGCATTGGTTCAATGGTTAATTCGGTAAATAAATATTTATTAAATTAATAAATACTTATTCTTTCAAAACGAAATGTTCAGGTTATTAATGTTTCATGGTTTCATGGCTAACAAAGACATTTTCTGTTAGCCTTGCTATGATAGACACACACACACACACACACACTACATATAGATCCAACTCTTGGGTATATATGATTTGATAAATATGATTTGATATCGTTTTCAAGTTATCCAGGTTGATAACGTCGAGTCATTGATGATCTGATGGTCTCATCATCAAGCAGACGATTATTTTTGGAAGAACATGCAAAATCTAAACGGATTAGACTCCGACTGAAGTCTGAAATGTGTGTTCCTTTTATTTTACAGGATGTAATATTTCGACTGAGGAGGGCCGCCCCCGTCCCACAGAAAACCCCTGACCGCATCTGTGTGGGCTGCTTCTCCGTCATCGGAGACCCGACCAAACCCCAGCAATGATCTTCTGTACCGCATCACATTTGAACCATTTGAACCCTTTTCGAACTTTTTCTTACCGGCTGTGTTTGAATGTGACTAAGCTTGTGCTTTGATAAATAAAAAGCGTTTAACTTTCGACTCACGTCATAAATGTTGTGGTGTTTCTTTTTTGACGCACCCAAAAGCATTACGCTCACTGCACCGGTAATTTGTGGATTTCTTAAGATTTGACATAATGACACGGATTTTGTACTTGACGTCTCTGTGGCCGACTCGCCATTATGTCATTAGAACCGCCAAAGTGTTATTACAGTGCTTAGGAGTAGATTAAGACCAGGCCAATTATAATTGCCTTTCTCCGTTTGGTCATTTTTCTGCACACCAAAATTGTGTCCTTCAGTGTTTCGGCGGTCTGTAATTAGACGTCCGTTCTGGTGGTAATAATAACAGGTTTTTCTCACTTTGGAAGAGAAGGACTAGAACACAGACGGTGTTCTATACAATTAAACACGAGGTGGGTTTGAGGTGTAACTTCAAATTGTACAGGGAGTGTAAAATAGTGATGAGATCTTCACTTACAATAGAACCAAAGAGTCTTTAATGAAACAAGCCGTTACGAGCCAGCGCAGACGCTTCCGGGAATGTTGGAAAACATTCATTTTGTCCTCTTTTGTTGTAAACCTGTGTAAAAGATGTTGAGTAAAAGCATGTTAAGTATCATATGTACACTACACATGATGTGCACGTTGGATCCTGTTGGCTTTAATCATTTGTGGTGAATTAAGTTCCTCTGGTTACAATGGATCGTGTAGCGCAGTGGTTAAAGCATCAGACTATCAACCAGAAGGTTCTGCTACACGGCCAATGTCTGGTCCTCGAGCGAGACCCTTAACCCGGTCAACCCCTGGGGTGCTATGGGATTGCCCGACCCGGCACGCTGACCCCAACGTCCAAACAATGAACACGATATATAATAAGTAATGACAGATAAATGTGTTCTGTTCTCTTCTGTTAGTGTCACTGAGCTTATCACCGATACAAACGTGTGTGTGACTGATTTAACTTTATTCAATTTGTGTACCTGGATTATTTGATTATGGAACAGGCATCAAGAGAAGCCACGACGTCCAGATACAAAACAAAAACAGAGAAACCACCACCAGGATCAGCATGGCGTGATTACTAAAGAAGAACTATACATTATATTTTAAAAAGCATCATTAATAATAACAGATGAATAATATATAGTCGATTTCAAATAATTACACTTGATTTTGAAGAGTCTTAAGTCTGTGAGGAGGTTTTGTGGTTCAGTCTGTGTGAAGTTGAAGTTGAAGCTGCTTTTTCTCTTTCGTTGAAGTTTCGGTTTGTTTCCTGTAGGGGGCGACATATCACAACACGCAGCTATGACACGCGTCACAATGCAACCTTAGCTAACGGTTGAAAACATGAACAGTAACGATTAAAAGTGGAGAAATAAATCAAACGTTGCATAAATATAGATTCAGTTCTTTTATTTAGGCATTTGTGGTGAAGACTTGTGGTGAAAAGTGTTAGACGAAGGTTGATATAACAATGTCGTAACAAGGTCACGTCACGTTTATAGAACCCACTTTTTATTTGTATTACCATTCATTATCATTCTACTACCAATGAGCCTGAATAAACACAGCATGCTCAACCACTTAAGCTTAAGCAGCTCACATTTGAGGTTGGTATCGAGTTTCCTCGCCGTCCAGGATGCCGTGATAGATTTCAATCTCTGTCTCCAGCCTCTTCTTGTTGCTCAGAAGAGTCTCACAGTCGTGTTGTTGCTGCTCGATGTCTCGACGCACTTCGTTCAGCTCGGCCTCCAGCCTCCCGATGACGGAGCCCAAGTTCTGAAGCTCAATGTCATGCCAGCGCTTTAGATCGTTCGAGGAGTTCTCCAGGCCTCGTTTCTGAAGGGTGGGGCATAGAATTATAATTTTTTTAATTGGCACATTCGAAGAAACACTTGGGATAAGATTGACGTTTCATACCAGGGCTCGAATAGATTCTATTTCAGCTTGCAGACTTTGGATCCGAGCATTTGCATCTTTGCATTCTGTCTTTAGGTTCTCCAGCTCGGAGTCCTCCTGAGTCCTCTCTCGCTTCCCACTGTCCATCTGTTACACACACACACACAAACGGTTTTAGTAAATGTGAATCTCAGCACAAGTGTTTAGAGCGTGTTGGGCTATCAACCAGAAGATTGGTGGTTCACATCCTGGCTCTGGTAGACAGCCACTTTTGGGTCCTTGAGTGAGACCCCTAACCCTGTCAGCTCCAGGGATGTTATAGGATCGCTGACCCTGTCATAGTGCTCTGACCCCAACTTCTTATACAGGTTGCGATATGAGAACATCTGTACATGTGTAATGACAAACAGCCAATCATTACAGCCGTTCATCTTGGAATGACGTGTCCACACGAGTCTGCCATGCCGACACGACACGGTGTAGAACTATAATTATTTGGTAAGCGTCGCTCCGTGTTCCGTGTTCTTACCTTGCATTCCGCACAAGTTTCCGTCTCCGCCCGGGTTTTCTCAATGACCTTTTCAAAATGTGAGCGTATAAAAGCCAATATCTGATCCAGACTGGTCTCAATGGGCCGATCAAATTCGCCGTTCTTGCTGTCGGGCAACTGGTTATACAACAGTCGTACGTCCTTTTAAACACAGAGCAAAGTCGTTGTAATGACAAGTCAGGCAAAGTTCTGCATTCTGAGACCGAAATCTTGGTCTCCACAAAGTACTGCAGCTTCTGCCCATGACTTTAAAACGTACAAGATTGCCCAAAGATGTGATTACGCGACCTCTCACCTCTTCATGTTTTCTGTCCAGGTCTGTCAGCTCAACCTTCATCGTCTCAATCTGGTTCTCCAGGTCGTTCTTGGCCAAGGTGGCTTCATCAATCACCTTATAGAGTGAGTTGATGTCTTCCTCCATTGCCTTTCGGAAAAGCTGCTCATTTTCAAACCTTTATAACCATGTGCAGAGACTTTATGAGCTTTTTTTCCCAACCCAGACCCAAACGCATGCCTGATAACAAATGGTTTCTAATTATATCGGTTCTTGAGACAAGATAGTAGATACGTGGTTGTCCGAAAATCTTTCACTTCAACCTGGGTGCCAAAGCAACACTGTCATAATGTGTCTTGAGTAAAGAACAGTAAGTTATTGCTTGACCTACCGGTCTTTGAGATCTTCAGCACTGGCTTGGATGTTCTCGGTCTGCAGCATGAGGCGAGCGTTGTCCAAGATGGCTTCAGTCACCTGAGACAAAACCAGGTGCTCGATTCATTGATATTCTAGTCCATGTCTTTAAAGCGTGCTGACACACCTGTTTATAGACGTCCTCCCACTGCCCCCTGATGTTGTCCCAGGTAGTTGCGGTGGAGGCTTTGTGCTCCAGCCGGCTGCAGATCTGCTCCTCCAGCTGTTGGTTGAGCTGTTCGAGCACGTGAACTTTGTCCCGATACTGTAGCAGGCTGCAGTTGAGACTGTCCGGGCCCTGATGGTTCATCCAGAACGTTTGCTGGGGCAGAACCGGACCACTGGTGCTACGCAGGCCCTGCAGGAAGACGCTGCTGATACCCAGAGCTCTGCGGGACACACGGGCACCCAGGCAGGACGGACCCGTGACTACAAAGGCACCGCTGGGAGACATGGCATTGTCCGAGCTGCCCGGGTGCTCAGAAGCAGCCTGGTCCAGGATCGGCGATCGACGTCTGGGCAAAGGCATTCGTGTTGTGTTTTTCGATAAGCTAGATTCACAACTCATGACACACAGACAAAGAGAGAGAGAGAGAGAGAGAGAGAGAGAGAGAGACTGATGCGCTGGTAAAGTGGCAGTGGGTTTTGTCACATCTCTCTGTACGGTGGTCTGGGCTTCTGGAAAGCGTTGGCTTTTGTTCGAGTACAATTGTTTTTTGTTCACATGGCGACTGGTTTTCGTTACATCAGCACTCAGGGCCCCTCAGGAAAGCTCCATAATTCAACCTGAGTTTATAATTTAACCCTAGTGGTCTGATAACCACAAACATAATAAATAAAACATGCTGATATGACATTTAAACATTCAGTGGTTGTGTAATGTGTCTGTTAGTACAGAGCCTCATAGGAAACATTTTCCAACGCTATAAACCAGTGCTAATAATAATTGTTTACTAATTATTTAATTCCCATCTTTTTATTTTTCATTCATTCTATGAGTTTAACTTTTATATCTGGAATTGATGCTTCCAATTGAACAGACACGCACAAATACAGACTTACAATCGAATAATTAAAATTAGAATTATTAGTTAAATCTTCTCCTACGCTGCCGACAAAGGAAGTCCGTTTTTTTCTTCAGTTTAACAGAAAAGTGGCATCGTCACCCTGCACGCTGGGTGTGTTGTGCAACCCATGACAAACACACTGATACTGAACACCATCTGACTTAAACACAAGATGTGTGACTCCAGCGTGACAAAAATCATGCAAACGATTGTTAGAAAGTCTTTCAAAAAAACAAACTTCACTTATTTTTAATATGTACTAAATAGAGTTTATGTTCTTCATGACGACCTCTAGACAAGGTCGAGCTTAATTATAGTCAAGGTTAACCAGAGTTTGAATCCTAACAGTGGTGTGTGTATATATATCCTGTATTATTACCTTATTATTACCTGTTTACTGTATTATTACATTCATAATACTTATAATAAATAATACTAATAAAAGTACTACTAATAATTATTAGTAGTACTTCCCCCCCCTTACTATTACTTATTACTAACAATTACTTTTACTTATTTAACCCTTTTTTTGTTTGTAATTTCTAATGCTTCTAGAATCTTAATTTCCCTGAAGGAGATCTATCTATCTGAACACCATTTGGGGCAATTGAGCCTCGCTCAAGGGCCCAACATTGTGAAGTTGGTGTTAGTAAGGCTCGAACCGGCAAATTCCAAACGGGCCTGTTCCCCCCCCCCCCCCCCGACCCCCCTAATGGACACGTGCCATATAAAGACAGTCACCTGTCAGTGGTCATAATGTTTTGCCCGGTCTGTTTGAGGACACATTAGAGTCTCGTGTACATTTCCAGCGTATTAAACGTTTCTTGACTTCCACATAAACAAAACTGACCTTTGGATTCAAACCAACAACCCACAACGTGCCTCAAATGAGAAGTCGGCGTATCCGTGTCTTCCTCTGACAACCTGGAAAGTTTCATTTTTTTAAAATGTGGGTTTATTTAAGGGCTTTTGAATAATCTAGAAGCTCGGAAGGTTCACTAAACCGTTTCCAGAGAATGTGGTTGTAACAGTCACATGTTTTTGTCATGACGTTTTCTGGGTTTAGCTTGTTAGCCGCTACATGCTAATGGCGGATTATTCTGTCTTCTTCGGGAAAATCCACTGGAAAAACCGATGCAGAGAAATGTCCCGTGCTGGTTTACTTTTGACTTAAGCATGTGTAGTAAAAAGTAATAAATAGCACCGACAACCTTCTGATCACAAGCCCAGTTCTATAACCATCAGGCCACGTCCGGACAAGTATTCAAAGGGTCACAGGTTCAGGGCCCTTGAGCAAGACGTTATACTTGGGATAAGTATGCATCGGCGTGTATGTTGCTTTGCACAGCATATCGTGTTCTGCTCAGAAACGTTCCAACCTGCAAGCAGCACAAGTCATTTAATTAAAAAAAAGAATCTATCTATCCCGAGGCTGATGAAATTATTATCAGCCAAGGAAGAATTCCTCATCCACCAGATGTTGATGTGTGTTAGCTGTGGCGTCGTAAATGATCGAGATGCTTTAGGAACCAACTTGTTAGGGATCAGGGAGCTGCAGGGCGAGACAAAATGTTTCATCAGCATATTTATTTTGCACGGTTTTTATACTATGCAAGTTTGGGCAGCTGATTTAGCTTAACAAATGTCTTTGGAGACACATGCGAAGAGAGATAGAAGTTACACAACACACAGTTTAGCCCATAAGATGGAAATTCGGATTTAGTGTGTAACCTAAGCTCAAGGGCCCAACATAGTAGTGTTGGGGACTGAACCAGAGACCTTTTTAATATAAACCCAAGTTGAAAAGTAATTGTTGTAAGTGAGTGAGGGCTTTGGTGTTCATGTATATAGATGTATACAAACGTACAATGTTTTATTGCACAATTGGTACACAAAATTCTGCATTTTCCCAGTCGTAACACAGTCCCCGAACCTCGGTTGCTCTCCGAACTCCAACTACTGATCCATGCCAGAGTTTCTCTGCAGTGTTTTTTTTTACGAAGTAGGTTGCAGATCTTTATCCAACCCTTATACATCATTGCTCCGAGCAACTGTGTGTATCTACGGGACAATCTACGGCGGCATGCTTTTGCGCTGTGCATTAGGTTGTGATACGAACCTGGATCTCAGAGGTGGTGTGTATATATCGATGTAACTATAAAAGTGTTGCGTGTACACTTATGCAACTTATGCAACGGCGTGTTTAGCCAGGACCCAGATGATGAAAATCAAGACGCTCTGCCTTGTCTATCTGTCAATAGAAATGGCAGGTGATGCTGGACCTCCAGGCGGTTGAAGCTTCTCAGATGTCTCCTTAAGGCTTTCAAGACCGGACAGAGCCTGCAAATTCCAGATTTTATGAACGATGCTGGCATAGAATGTATGTGTCGGGAGTCCTCGCCGGTTCTACAGGGCAACAAGTTTAAGCTTAAAGGGCCACTTTAAGTGTGGGTAGTGAGTACCGGTCCCAAACTGCTTGGACTGTGAAACGTTGAAGGGATTTTCCATCAGACGATCAGATATCATTTCAAAACTTTTTTTTTCTCTGAACGTTCTGCATCAGAAGGTTCACAACTGATGGCAAGATTGAGCATGACTAAGTGAACGATTAATCATTCAATGCTTGACAATTACAGCATTTAAAGACCGACTCTTCCCTCGGGGAACATCAAGTTCAGTCTACAAGTCCAAAGAATGTGAATATGGCACAGGATCCTTGGCATCGAATGTGTGATCATTAATTCTCGCCCCACCCATCTATTCATCCCAGACTCTATAAAAACCTCTTCAAGTTCTTGTGTTTTTCTGCATCCGATTCCTCTGACGGTCTGCTCGCTCCGGTAATCAGTGGTCCACCATGTCCTTGTCAATGTCTATGTCGTCCTCCAGGGTCTCTGGGGTTTCTGGAGGTATGGCTCGAGGAGGAGGTGGTGGAGCTAGGATAGGAGTAGGGTTTGGCGGAGGTTCTGGGGCTGGTATGGGGCTCGGAATGGGTCTAGGTGGCGGATCTGGGTTTGGAAGTGGAGCGTTTGGCATGGGTGGTGGAGGTGGAGCGGCGTTTGGTATGGGCGGTGGAGGAGGCGCCGGGTTCGGCCTGGGCGGTGGAGGGGGAGCCGGGTTTGGCATGGGCGGTGGAGGGGGAGCCGGGTTCGGCATGGGCGGTGGCGGAGGTGCACTGGTTGCCAGCCCGGCATTCTCCCTGGGTCGTACCTTCGCAGCCGGAGGGCTCACTGCAGGCTCGGCCCTGGCCGCGGGTGCCGGGATGGGTGCGGTGGTGTTCCCCGGGCTGACCCGAGAGGCGGAGAAAGCCACCCTGTCCACCCTGAATGACAGATTTTCCTCCTACGTGGCCAAGGTGAAGGGTTTGCAGCAGGAGAACGCTGCCCTGGAGGCCAAACTGTCCATGCTGACCGGAGGCACTGACATGTCTCCCGAGTCGTCCTCCGGTTCTCCGGTGGAGTTTGAGAACCAGCTGGGCGAATACCGGAACACCCTACAGACCCTGACCATCGATACCATCAAACTTGAGATAGAACTGGACAACGTGCGTGGGACCGCCCATGAACTCAAGGCCAAGTATGTATACTGATGCACTTTTTTTTAAAATTTAAAATCATAATTCATTCATTCAAATATTATTTATTGTGTTTTTTAATTCTTTACTCTTTATAAAAGGTTCGACTTTGAACAAGGTGTCAAGTTCCAGCTAGAGTCCGACATTGCTGCCATGAAAAAGGTAAATCGTTGAACTGTGCTCAGATCTTTGGTCCTCGCTCCTAATAAACCCTTTAGAGAAGTGATCAGCTGTTTTGTGCCATTCATAAAAGTTCATACAAGCCTGGGGAAACTCTTTTTCTCTTCATCGACAGGATATTGAATCAGCATCGGACATAAGAATTGATCTGGATGCAAAGTACTCAAGTCTGAAGAGCGAACTAGACTTCGTCAGCAAGACACAAGATGAGGTACTGAAACTGTCCAACGTGAGGGGTCTGACTGGCTATTTCAAACCTTTTATGATAGATGTTTGTGTCACGGTAGATCCCAACGCTTGGGACAACGTGCACTTAGCCTGAGGTTATTACTGTAATCAAATTCAGACACAACTGGCTCTTGTTGAGCCTTTTTAACAGTAAAGACATACGAACGTGAAGCAAGACATGTGCATATATGTGCAGTGGGACAGTGTAGCCTAGTGGGTAGAGCGTTGGGCTGGGAACCCAAAGGTTGGGGGTTCAAATCCAGGCTCTGC
>JAOTRQ010078482.1:0-11731 GCA_028565875.1 Hoplisoma paleatum
AGCGATCGCTACAATATATTACATATATTGTAATTTTCTAATTTACACCAATGCACGTGTGATTTAAAAAAGAATAGCGACAAAAAATGCAGTTCACTGGTCAGTGTCACTATAAGGATCTATTTTTAGAACAGGCCCACGGGCGACTCATGAGGTCCTCGCGGGCGACCTGGTGCCCGTGGGCACCACGCTGGTGACCCCTGCTGTAGACTAAGGTTGATATGAGACGTGTTGGCTATATATATTACATCTGATGGTATATGACTTTACAATAAAAATTCATGTTCATCAACCCAGAAATCTGAACAGCCGATTTGATTGGAGACTGTAGAAACAAATTTGATTTGAGTGAGGTAATTGAGGTTTCTAAAACTACATTAACACAAAAAAAGAGAGAAGAAAAAATTCTGTATTTTATAATTTTTTTAAATCATGTTCTATCTGTCAGTAAAAGTACCACAAAAATCTTTTGATTTTAGTTTTTATTTTAAACAGGTCTTGGGTCTGGGCTGTCATGTTACCTCGATTCCTTGCATCATGTGTTTGCTTCTGTTCCACAGGACCGGGGCTTTTGAGACCAAGTATAGACAAAAGTACAGAGCTCCGAGGTTCTTGGTCATAGAAATTTCTGGTGATCAGGGATCTTGTTAACACTCCTAAATGTCTAGAAATTACACCAGACCTGAATGAAAAGCTCCAACTTATGTCTACAGAGCTACTGATAATTACTATAACTAATCTTTAGTTAATATAAAATCGGCATTTCCCCGAGCAGTGTACTTATTTACTGCTGTACAGCTGTAGAGATTCTGTAAATGCTATACGTATAAAATTAACCTGACTTGACACAGTGACAATGATGCTGACAATGTGGAACTACGCATAGTCTATTGTGTTGATTTTTAGCCAAATTAATTGGTGTACGATTATGCTGCACATTTTGACATAATGCATTATGATTAACTGGGGGCAAAATGCACTCTGCAAGACTGCAATCTGCAAACTGAAATGTTGTGATGTGATGCATCATGGGTAATCAGTGTAAAATATGTGGCTAAAACACATCCACCCTCAGTCATTCTTTCTCACACTTTTCCTTTTCTCTTGCATCACCTCTTGCATCATCTTTTATGCGTATGTCCCCACTGTATTCATTCATGTCTCTCATAGACATATCCTCTTCCCATTTCCTGCTTAATCTCATTTCGGTTGAGCAGCCATTATGGCTTGGTTTGCCAGAGCATACGGTCCTTGAGATCGACTACTATTTCAGTTTCCGTCGCCTCAACTTTGTCAATCGATAGATTTCTTTAGCAGCAGCGTCTGGAAGCTATTCATGCATCTAATGCACATTGTTTTCAGACATGTGGCAATAAGTGTCATCTGGGGTGCCACTTTAAGCCACAGTAGCTCTGGAATTCTGTGAATCCCTTAGACCACTCCTGTTAGAGGGCTAAATCATTGATTTGGCTTAGTTTTATAAAAGATGCCCTTCCTGTTTCAACCTTACTTTTTATCAGATTCGAGTTTGGGGGTTTGAATTCTTAATGAATAGGGTGGCATTCAGCTCTTTTTACTAAAGTCAGTTAATTATTTACGATATTTATTGAATCCGTTTTCAGGGATCTGATTCATTGTTATGTTTCCTGGTTTAAAAATGTTGACCTATTCTGACATAACTTAATATATGTGATATTGTAAAACATGTTCCTGCCAAGCTGCACCAGATAAATGTACCTGATACATAACTTTTAGGAACAAACTATCTTAAAGTGGATCATTAAACAAAAACACCTGCCACAACGAACAATGAAAAAAAATGTTTTAGCTGTAATGAAAGAAAAATGCAATGTAATTCTGCTGTTGAACAATGCTTATGACATATTTATTACATAGCAAAGAATGTTTAAAAAAATCTGGGTGGTATGTACCACTCTGTTAAGACCCTTTAAATATAGGTCACCAACCAACACAAGCTGATTGACACAGAATCATTTTCTTTGGCAAATGGGGTACAGGAGTGTGACACACCTGACAAAGTAAAAATGCCAGTTAGTATGAACCCACAATGTAGATTACGTATATGATAAAAAGATTTGTGTATTGTATCGTACGTGTGTATTTCAGTTATATTCCAATGGAAACCAAATGGCATACGTTTCTTTATTCCGTTTCATAACAATCATGCAAACAAGACTTGCAGCACTCATCACAACAAACATGTTGTAACGTAACAAGAAGTAGCTTAGAAAACAACCACAAACAGAGTTTTAGTTCATATACCACTATGTTGCATTCTTCACATTTCTTGCACCAACTTCAGATCTGCTGCTGTATTGCTGTTACCGTTAGATTTGCACGATTGATGCAACTTGCACAACAAAATTTTGCATCTCAATCAGTTGTATCTCTGCTGCTGATGTTTTTACTGCACACATTGTTTACTCAGCACTATGTACTAACACTCGCCTCAGTCTTGTCTAGTATTAATTATTTGTTAATTGCCCTGTCTTATTAATTACTTGTTTAGATGTTTAGATTAAAATATATTTAATATATGTTTTATTATAGGTTTTATTCTGTATTTATTGTAATGTTGTGTGACCGCACCATTTATATATTGTACCATGATTCTAAAGGATGGCTGTTTCATTTCAATATGTACTAGTATGTAGCTGAAATGACAATATTACATCTCTGACTGCCTGATAGACTGCTATGAATAGGTGAGGGGGGGGCAGTTTACATATAGTCATAATTCATAATTAGTCATAATTCATTGACAGCTAGGAACATCCTACTGTTTAAATAAACAATACATTGTGTTTGTAATCAATTCAATTTATGTCATTCACTAGTAATGACTTAAACATGGATTTTCCTTTTACAAGTTCAAATCAGAAAATAATGGACAATACTAATAAAAAAGCAGTGTTGCTTACATTTACTTGGATTTCATTGCATATCATTTAAACCCAAACCATTTCATGTTTTGTTTGCTCAACTTTATTAAACTTATTAATAAAATAAACACATTCCCTCCCAAAGATTGGGTCACAGACAATTACTTTAGCAAACATTTGCCAAGCAATAAAATACAATGTGTTCCATGCACAAATTCTGCTTATAATTTTAATGTGCACGCAATAAGCCTAATTAACCATGTCCACAAGAAACTTTATCTTCAGAGAACTAGTGGATGGACTCTTGCACAGTGAAAATGTAACGCACCCAGATTCAATTTATGATGTGCAATGACAATAAGATTGTCACAAAAAAGCCACGAAGAACAGATTTCTGTTAGCAACATTAGATCACTTGCTATCCTTAGTGCCAAAATGACTTTTAATTGTGGTAAAAATAAATAGAAAAAAAGTTTTACTGTCACAATTATTCGGAATGTGATGCAGACTTGAAATGCAGGAATGGATGTTTAATAAGATTGAAATTAAATAGACATGACATATTTCTGGTTCATGCTGTAATGGAAAAAAAACATTTGCATTAAATGTGTATTGTGTTACTCCATGTTGTCCCTCTGTATTGTCTATTTTGATTGGCAGATGGGAGACGGAGGCACAATGATATGAGATCTGTCAATATCTACTCAATGACCATCCTCTATATCTCACAACAGTTTCTCATTCTAGAAGGAATGTTTCCTATATGTCACTGTTTTGGTTTCCACTTGTGTGAGATGTCAGTTTTCTTTTGGTTTCTGGAAACACGTCCTTGTCTTGCAGCGTTTTGAGACGGGTAGAATAGATAAAAATTGCCCAGGTGATTGAGTGATGTCTCTTTTCCTTAGCAAGGTCACCCATAAATCTATTTCATACATGGGAGATGTCAGACAGAAGGAAATGGGTTCCGGTCCTGCATAGCTGTCTGTACTATTTACAAGGGCTGGTTTGTCAAAGAAATGCACCATCCTTGTTCTATCCAGTTTCTCTATGCTTTGTCTGTGATTTGTTCATTTGGCAGCCTTTTTATTAGTTATTTTTTCTGCAAATAAACATTGCAACTTGGGTTTTATTTGCATTCATGCCTCGTTAACCATAGAACACTAACACTGGGTGATTTTCACCCACACAATTTTTGTCATGTGATTTTCATTGTGTTGCTGCTGTCTGAGTTACATGATGGAACTTTGTGTAGCTTCGGGATGCTCATTGATGTCATTAATAGTTTGGCTGATTCCCTCATATCATCTATGTGTTAGAAAAATGATTTTTAGGGACTACGAAATGCCACGACACACCCACACCAACAGACGCAGGAACTAAGTGAACATAAATCAAGGTTTTAATAAATAGAACTTAAATAATGCGCATACAACAGTCAAAATCAAACACAAACAATGATCTAGCCCAGATTTCTGGGGAAGACGGGTTTAAATACACACGAAACGTAATCAGTCCAGATCGCGATCAGGTGCGTCCCGTTAGTGTGTCTTGATCAGGGGGACGTGACTGGAGCCCCCGACGTTAGTGATAGAGAGTAACATATTAGGGGTGGAATTTACCTGATGTCAGTGTTTGTGTGTTTTACCTGTTGGATTAACATTTAGGTCAGTGGCACCACTAGGGATTCAAACTTTTTATCTTATTAGTGGAGATATTAGACTAATACACTACCTGAGCAGCAGCAAGTACTAGGTTTACTATCTACGTACTGATTATGTGCTGTCCACAAGTTTTAGTTTGTCTACAGTGTGCTTAGTGTTTTCAGGTGATTTCCGACATGCCAAGACCCTAATCGGTAGCCTTAAATTGACCCTTGTTTATGAACAGAATACAAAGCACAATAGTAAGTACAGTGATGTTTCGGAACACATGCTTAGTCATCATACATCAAGTATTTCATCCCATGTCTCTGGATGTTTTGCTATCTCTCGGGGAAGTATACGTGGGAGAGTAAAAACAGGAAGCCAAGGCTACCGTGCGACTCAAACATAGCACTGATATTTTTAGCACAAACCAAGCAGCCCTTCTGCCCCTGCTTCCTTCAAACCAGTAGGAGGACATCACTGTCCACTCCTCCATGAAGCCTCTTTAGGAAAAAAGGCCTTTTTATTACACCAGACAATTTATATTGGGCCAGACTGTCAACAACACATCGAGTCTTGCAGCACTTTGTTGTTAGAAAGACCAGTGCAACACAAGTCCATCACAAGATAAGTTCGAAATAGTAAAGAAAGTAATCATCCTTTATAATCCCTTGATCATATTCAATCCTTTTTTGATTTGTGCTGAAACATAAAGCATCATGTGCTTTATTTAAAGGGCAGCACAATCTGAGGCTTACAGTGAGGAGTCTGTGTATGTTCTCCCAATTTCTGGGTGGTTTTCCTCCAGGTACTCTGATTTTCTCCCACAATACAAAGACACACACGTTAATTTGTGATAATGAAATTGTTCCGTGTGTGTGTGTCTGTTCCCTGCATCAGGACTGGTGACCTGTTCATGTGCTTAGTGTATTCTTCCAGTGTGTGTCTCACCAAGCGACTGTGAAGCTAGAAAAATGGATGGATGGACGGATGCTACCTAACAGCAAGAAGTTGGGATTCTGGCATAATGAAGAAAACATTTACTAGTCTTGAATTTGTGTGCTTCTCATGCCACTACTACTGAGAAGCAAACACATCACACCAGAACAGGAATTTATTAGTCAGATATGATGCACTGACTATTTTTTTGCCAGACATGGTGTTTGTTCTTCTGCTAAATAAATTCAAGGCTAGTAAATGTTTTCTTCATGATGCCAGAACCCCTTACAAGCCGTTTAGCAAACACAGTCAAACAAATTACTCCAGAGTGGCTTCCAAATAGATAGTCGGCCATGGTCTTGTGCCATGTTGACACAAAAATACACTAAATCCAAACACTACTCTTCACCACATGGCTATAGCATTGGATCTATTTTTAATAACTAAGAACAGCAACAGTTCATATACTGATATACGTCAGAGTTAGAGGGTTCAGATTTGGAGTCATAGAGACAATGATGCTTCTGCAATTTGTATGATGACTTATACAAATCCCATACTCAGCATGGGTATGTCAGATATCAAAAGGTTAAACATGTGAATTTGTCTTTGTTTACCTACTTAATAAATAAAGAATCAGACGATATATCCATAAATTGTTCTGTTCAAATAATATAGCATAGACACCACCATCCATCAACCATTATCATAACACAACCAAAAAAATGTCTGCTACAAACATATTACAATATGTTGCTGAAGATATATGATTCTTTCAAGATGAATCAATATTAGTTTTGCAACTACCTCAGATCAAATGTTTGAATGACTAAAAATACTAAATTACTAAAATATATTAACAGATCATTTATTTTCTAACAATTTTCTAATAAGGCATTTCAACATTCCTTATTACTGCTTAGTTGTTTAATAATTACAACAGTTTTGAATCAGAATCGGTATCAATACTCCGTTTGCAGTATCAGACATAAGACCGTGATATTGAGTCAGTCCTAGTTTGTAGAGGCACACTCAACTAGGTTGAAAGTGCAGGACAAGGTCAGTGTCTGGGTGGGTGCATTTAGTCTGGCTGTGAAAGGGGCTTTGTGAGGCTGCTAGACCACTCTTACATGTCAGCTCTATTGTTTCTGCAGGCAAGTGAACTTGCGTCACAGCCTCCGAGTGAAGTGCAGTGACTCTACACACCACAATAATGCACTGATTCACTCCACCCGTAGCACTCAACACAACAAAACAGATTCAGTCAAAAGGGCATCCTGCCACGCAACAGAACCTAACTCTATCAATATACTCTAATTATATGAGTACAGTTTCTGGTTAAATTTATAAGAATTGTAAAATTGACTGAATATTATAAAAAAGCACATCATCGGCTTTAATCATTTACCATACAGCTCATACATTTGTTTAACAATGTTTGGGGATTGGGTGATGCACTTCAGCATTTATACTTCAGTATACGGTCATATATGCACCATTAAGTAATTCACCATCATAAGCAAGAAGGGTGTCGAGTTTCTGTGGGTTACGTCGTGTTTGTGTTTACTCTTGGTTGTAGCTACGAGCAAAAAAGGTTGTTGTACATTTAAGCTGCTTGATATTAAACATCAAAAAAGAAGTTGGATCAAGGCACCACCATATGCAGAGAGCATATCCGTTATTTGCAGCCATGTGCACGCCATTATTTTGATGTTTGATGTTATTTTGATGACATTTTGGACTGTGGAAAGAAAACTGAATACTCAGTGGAAACCCACGCAGACATAAGGAGAACAACAAACTCAACACAGAAAGCCTTGGATTGCCTTGCCCAGGAATCAAAAGTGTGACTTCTTACAGTAAGTCGACCCACCTGTCATGCAAGTATTTGAAGACATTATTGTCTTCTGGAAAAATCGTATTAATTTTGCTTCTTGCCTGTGGTTATTCTCTCCACTCTGACTAGAAGTATACACTGTCTAAACTATTTTATTATTTTATTTCACACAGCAACTAAAGATATTTAGATACGAATATTTTTTCCATGTTAACATAGTCTGACAATCAATTTCTGCATGTAACGACTGCAAAACATTATTTTCTTTACCTTTTATGTCAATTTAGGAATAGTCAATTTAGTGGTAGCCTAGTTGGTAGAGATCCTGGTTTTATAGAGATTAGGGGAGTTCCAATCCATGCTCTGCATCTACTATTGGGTCCTTGAGCAAGATCCTTAATTGTCTGCTCCAGGGACGTCGTCCGATGGCTGGCCCTGCGCTCTGATCCCAACTTCCAAACAAGTTGAGATACGCAAAAAAAGAATTGTGTACTATATGTACTATAAAATGTAATATACATATGTATATGTGTAATCACAGATGAAGGCGTCCTCTTCAGAAACACTTTACTATGTAGCCACAATTGATTATTCATTTAAATCATCCATGCTCATACCTTCAAAGACATAAACGCACTTTACTGTAATCACACTAAAATCAAAGCACTGACTGAATCATGTTGTTTATTAAGATTTTATGTCATGGTTTGCACTTTGGTTACATTCGGGAGATGACAGGTAGTTATACAGGTTTTACATGAATCATCAATTCAATCTCAAACAGTCAAGAACAATTTTGAATCTACAGTTCTCTCAAATAGAAATAAAAAATAAAACACACACGGAAAAGAAGACCAATTGGGTGTCAAACCCAGAACTTCTTGCTAGAAGGCACCAGTTTTACCCACAGGCCTCTATGTCACCTGTTAAACGAAACTATAAAACTAAACACTACAAACCTGCAACTTCTTCTTCAGTCTTTTAAACGTTGCTATTTTGTGTAGCACACAGATATTAAAGGGTATAAATTAACCAATGAGCAAATGCTAACCTTTAAGATCCATAGATTTTTTTTAGAAAGGTTATTGTACTCGTAGCTTGTTTATATTTCAGTGTGTGTAACCAGAGTATTAAGTTTATTATAAACTATTCAGTGCACTAACTCTGATTAGATGGATTTCCTATCAATCTGAAAGCATTTTTAAATACTTATGCAACAACCTTGTTTAATAATTCCCAGAGGTTATTTCCTACCTGCCCTGGATTAGTACTGTGCAATCAGAAATGTATTACCGGTTAAAAAGTAATCAACATATCCACTCTGATCTGTGTTTATGCTGCACAGTGTTAAACCGTGTTGCCTCACGAATCCCCTCTGTGGATATATCTCTGTCCTATGTTCGAACCTAGAGACACCTAACAGAGCCAAACCGATGGGAATGTAAGATGTGTTAGTGTGTTAGTGTGCACTAAAAACACATTTCAGACGAAACTGTACAGTGACATGCATGTAATAGCTTGTAAAATTTGTGTTGTAAGAGGAAGACATTCGGGAAATCGTCCAGGAATTTACTCTCACAGATTCAAATCCTGAGTCAGCGGTGTAGTTGAGAGGGCAAGTGTGGGCATGTGCCATAACCGATGTGAACTGTTATCTGCTTCTGCCTTGCTTGCCAGCAACAGATTGCCTTTAACATGTCTCGAAGCAGATACAGGCCCTCCTTTGTTTTTCCTGTCTATCCCAACTTTGTAATTTGTAGATTTTAAATATAAACAGGTTTTGTTGGCTCCAGCTTCTGCCAAAAATCTTTTAGACAGAATAAATCAGAATAAAATTCACAATAACTAATCATTTAAGTAAACCTCGTGACTGAAGCAGAATATAGTCTGGAGTCATGTCTGGTAATAGTCTAGGCAACAAAGGGTTAAATCCTCACAAATCTTTACTCTGGCTTTAGATTTAAATTTTACCTTTACAGCCTACCTTTAGTGGTATAACATCTTAAAGCTCTGTCAAATCAACGTTGAAGCGACGGACCAGCTTCAACGCAAACCCCCCTTACACAGAGCCCTTCCATAGCTTGACACGCATTTTTTAACTGCATGTCGGAACAACTGCAAAGAGTACCAACATAGACCATAACCGGCATCAAAACTAGAATATGCACACAATTTATTAGCTCTCTGCAAATGGTGGTGCCTTGATGTTTAAGATGTTTTGTTTAGGATCTAACATGTAAAAACATCCATTGTTCTATATCAATCAAATTTACCAAATATACCATTAGGTATTTAAATATTGTTTCCTGACAAGTCTAAATAACCTGCCTTTCACCGGCCTGTCTTTTCTGAAGACCATTAGAATCCTGGGCATATCAGGTTATAAAAACCTGCATATACTTCCTGTAATGTCCAGACTGAACAAGAATTGAGCTGATACACTAATGTACTGTCTCTTGAGACACCCCATGTCATGAATACCATTTAGCTATGGAATTTTCGACACTAAATTAGCATTTACATGTGAAAAATAAAACAAACTTTTCATAAATGTTTCATCCAACATGTGCTACATATTACAGTCTGACAAGTGAATCTAAGCACATCTTCTTGCTGCTTTGCACAGACACAAAGATATACTTGGTCCAATATTATCTGTGGTATCTACATAAGATCATGTGCTACTTTGACTAAATCAACCACTCGTCAAAACGGCGCCAGCAGACAGCAGACACCACAATGGTATCCAACACAGAAATATGGAAGTATTACAAGAGCTGAGTTCTAAGTGCTTGAAAATTACAAATGATTACACACAAGCAGTTGAACACAAGTTCAATGACCAACACAGTCAGGTGTATCTTCAACTTATTTCACTTAAAGTCCACACAGAAAAATCCTAAACCAGTCAGACTACCTGAGAATCTAATCCAGGTCCCTCCTACTGTGAGATGACAGTGTTACAGTGCCCTGATGCTCGATTAGACAGGTTTTTATGAAACCAAGCGTGGTGTGGTCTTCACAAAGATACAACCAATGTCAGTCTTCGTGTCCAATCTTCTTGACCAACACCAAGGCCCAATTGATTCCTTGAGACATACAAAACTCTCAAGAAATATTTTCCAGAAAAGTTAATATGATACCAACTCTATACTTATATATTTCAATTGAGAGTATATTTACATTTTTATGAAAATCAAACACTATTACTCTTTTAACTAATTTAGTTTTAAAAACGTTTGCAGGTAAGGGAACTAATTTAAATCATTTTCATAACCCTCAACGGAACTTAATTTTGAATCTGTACATACAAACATTTTATGTAATGAGACCCTTGAACTTTTCATCTCTGTACACAGCTGTCTGCAGCACAGCACTAACATTCTTTGAAACAAAAAGCACATGACAGTACAACACAAGCTTTCAAAACAAAAAAGCTAACTACAGTATGTATCTTTATAAAGCTAAAGAAAATAGGGTTAAATGAACTGTTTTTTTAGGTGCACAGCCTCACCTTGGTCCTTGTACGGATACACATACCCAAATACGATATTAAATAGTTGTTTTTCCATTCATTTTCCATCGAGTGATAGTCCTAGTGAAAATGTGCTTAATTTAAAATGTGAACTTGGCCTGAAATGAAAATGAAACAATCTCCAAGATCGTGATTATATAGAATGATTAAGCAGTTTGGATGAATGTATTTAATTTTAAATGATTCTTAGCCAGCACTATTATTATTATTGTCTGAACACAATATATATGATAAATTCTGGATCAGAGCCAGCATTAACTTCTGCAATTAAAAGCTCGTCTGTTGTATCAGACCATATAGGCCAGCCTTCGCTCAACAGATTCTTGATCCTTGGCTGCCCATTAACCTGTTGCCGGTTAACCACTGTTTATTCCTCAGACCACTTTTGATAAATGCTGAACACTGCAGACAGGGAACACCTGACAAGAGCTGCAGTTTTTAAAGCGCTCACTAACCATCACAAACTGGCCCTTGTCAAACTTGCCAATTTTTCTTACTTTCTTATATATCAACTTTGTAGATAAAGTGTTCACATTCTGACTACTAACAAGTGCTGCTGTGATAAACAATGTTATTTACATTTATTGTTATTTAATAATAGCACATTTCTATTTAGAATGATGAAACATTTAAGTTTAAATATGTATGTGATTTACTATATGAATGCTAATGTGAACTAGTTAACACAAATTTACGTAACTAATGTATATTTTTATGATATAGTATACAAGGTGGCATAGTGGTCGAATCGCAATCCAAAGACCACATAGTCAAGTTAACTGGAAATACTAAAGTTCCATGAGGTGTGTGTGTGTGTGTGTGTGTGTGTGTGTGTGTGTGTGTGTGTGTGTGTGTGTGTGTGTGTGTGTGTGTG
>JAOTRQ010078503.1:0-11731 GCA_028565875.1 Hoplisoma paleatum
CGTGTGTGTGTGTGTCTGTACGTGTGTGTTTGTCTCTGTACCCTGCAACAAATCGACCTGTTCAGGTGTTTAGTGGTCTTTGATGAAAGAGGCGTCAGGTTCCTAAGTTATAAGTGAAGGATTAGTGACAGTTATTGACTACAGGGGGCAAGAGGGCGATAAGTGGGGGCAAAACAGGAAGGGGATTGATGTGTCCGGACAGTCTGATGGACAGAAGTGGTGATCGTTTTGATTTCACATGTATGTTTAATGTCTCCACTCATCCCAACCATGTGTGTGTGTGTGTGTGTGTGTGTGTGTGTGTGTGTGTGTGTGTGTGTGTGTGTGTGGCATTCAATTGGATGGATTATGAAATAAATCAAAATTACTAAACAACCGACAAGTGATGGTATGGTGACACACAAAAAGATTTTTAATCAAGTTAATAGCACATGTCGAGCTTGGGGCTGCACTCTTCTCTCAGCTACTAAATTTGGATCCTGCGTGTGTGTCCTGCATTGAAATAGTGGCAGAGTAAAAGATTTAGTAGTAATTTAGTTTACAGCATCCAGTCCATTATTCAATAATAACAGACGTTTCTAATAATACCTACCAATAAGAATTTTGATACGATATTACATAAGATGTCCTTCATGTTCTGTGTTTATTACAGTTTTTTTTACAAAAACATGCAGTCAAGAACAACCCTATTGGTACTTAGCCAACAGGATGCATAACGTTTATGTTTTATAATGTCTTATGTTGTGTCATGAAGGGCTTCTGGCATAAAAACGATGCCAAATTATTAATGCTATAGCGGCTCCTAATAGCAGCAACCTAAAGGAAAAAATCTAATTTGAAGAAGATCGACTTTTGTATTATTTTGTATACTTTTGTATTATTGGCTGTTTGAAACATTAGTGAGCTACCTTGCTGTCTTACTACCTACATTATTGAGAAAGTCTGATCTTTTGATTAGCTGGATATTAGAGATTAATATATACTTTTCAATTTTTTTTTAAAAATAACTAAATTATATGTTATAAGAATGTAAGAAATGATTTATTATTAACCTAACAAAGATTCATTTGGCTGCATCTTATTATAAATAATAAGGAAACCAAAGCATTTGTGACTATATTTTATTTATCTAAACAATAATTATGTCTGATGATGTTGCAAACTAGACTAGACAAGATACTAGACTCAGGTTTTGTGTTTAAAACTGATTAATCTTAAACGAAGCAATAAGAACCACATGAATCATTACTGAGAATCATTATTCATCCCTACAAGATTCTGAATGAGCAGTTGAACCATTTCAAATCCCTCATCCTTATTTACTCAGGAGCCACCACCCCCCCTCCCTGAAATATAATTCACTTCCATGTGATGATGTGGAGACCCACGCTGAGGCTGAGGTTTGGGTCAGGTCTCAATGGCAGCATTAAAATGCAGAACATGATTGTTCATTCATAAAAAGAAAAAAAAATCTGTCATGCAGCTGCAACAGCTCCCTGACGTGGAACACGCAAGCGTATCAAGGTCGACGTCCCCGAGCCTGACGGCTACCGCTGCAGTTAAAATCTGCAACAAACACCCAGATAACCCTGCGCGGAAGATACATGCTCGTGCATCTACGCCTGCTCGCACCCACGCACAAAAACCCCCGGAACGTATACTGCAGTACACCAGCATTATTATTACAGGTTTAAATAATAGCACATCATTAATCACTTGGAAACAGAGCCACTAGGTTCACATCCACATCCTGGACTACATGGACTACATGTAACGGAAGCTAGTTTGGTAAGCTTGAGTTGTGTACACGAAGGTCAGCATGGTGCGGCGTGGGTTAGCATAGCGCTCCAGCCTCTGTCACCAAGGAGACGGAACAGTCAGCGACGCATTATGACATATTTGCCAACGTTTTCCAAGATCTTTTTTTTTTTTTTTTAATTTCGTTTGTTGTTCTATTTACACACCAGAACATCACTGTCGCACCACCATTGCTAGGTAACTGGTACATTGGATGGTACACACCTAAGTCGCTTTTGTAGCAGTTGAGATTTCGAACACAACAACTACGGTAATCTCGCTTAGAACTTCAGGGACACCAGGACACCCCCACGATAGAAGTAAAAAACCTGAGAAGTAAAAAAACATCTTAGTCTTGTCTATTGAAAATTGGACCGTCATGAAGACGTAAATAATTTTTTACTATGTAATGAAACGTCATAGTTCCTCCATGTGATATTAAATATGTGATATAGAATATTGGCATAATAGCTGTTTCATTTCTCCTCAGTCCGAAAGCCAAACATCCGATAACACTGCTGCGATTCAAACCCTTGATCCAGTAGCGAGTTAGCATCATTTACTGCTCCACCATCGGAGCGCATGACACAAGCTTCCATGTCTCATAACCATTCTTTTGCTCTTTAAGACAGCCTCATCTGGTCCCTAAGGCAGTCATAAAGACACTGACGGGAAGAGATTTGTTCTTTTTTTTTTCTTCTTCTTGGGCTCCGGGCCACGGTGGGCCTAGGGGACTAAAGCCCTGGTAAGCCTGCACATTAAAATTAATCAGTCATGGTGAGTTTGACGTCAGTCTTTATTCACCTTCTCTCAGTACCAACAGAAGAACATTACACATGCTGGGATGACAGGGCTTAACAGTCGAATCTGCAACGAATCCCAGTCTTTACATATTTACCTGCTGTGGTTTAGAGATCACAGTGAAAGCTGCAAATATTAAACGTATAAGATATGACATACAAGCCATAATACTGGAATTTATACATTTAAATGTTTTACGAATTAGTCAGCGACACAAATATGAGTAATTAATTCAATGAGTATAAATATGTGATTGTATTTTGAAATGATTTGCTCATTCTGCAAGTTCTGGACTTGTTCTGGACTTGTGATCAGCATGGTTGCTACTGAAGTGCACTTGAGCGAGGCACCGAATCCCTAACAGCTCCCCGGGGTGTCGTGGCGAGGGCTGCTCACTGTGCTGGCCACTATGTGTGTTCACTACTGCCCCCTAGTGTGTGTAAAACTCTTCACACCGTTTACATGCATTCATTTCTTTCACTATTCCGTATGTCTATGAATCAGAGCCTCAGCACCATTAGCAGGAACCTCTTTAAATCCTCGAACCTTTTTTGCTCTCGTTCACAGCTTTCATACTTTTTCTTTCCTCTTTTTCTTTTATGTGAAGTTCTGCCAAATTAATTTCGCCATGTGTAGTATAAAGCACACATGGGTTAAGCTGTATTCTGAATTCAAGGTCTGTGGAGCAACCGAAAGAAGTAACAAAAGAAGATGCTTCGGATTTAATTGAAAATGTCATTTTTTTTGTAGTGTGAAAATACAAATCTGGGAAACAACAACACCAATAAAACTAAGAGAGAGAGAGCTATAATGTTTCCCAAAAGCTCCAGGATCCTGGTTTCAGCTTGGTCTGATCACCAATAGTTAATCTAAAGCACAGGGCTTGGAGTACAGCCACTGCATCACTGAGAGAGAAACAGAGCGAGAGAGAGAGAGAGAGAGAGAGAGAGAGAGCTAATTCACCTGTTTGTTACATGTTCAGTAAGTGGTGTTAATGATGGCAATCACATCCCTGGTGGCGCTGATGAGCGGTGTAGCTTACAGCAGACCTCGGTGTTACCTGCTGAGATTACCACCGCAGTACTTTGCAGGGAACACGGCTGGCCATTTTTCTCCCAGTCAAATATGTTATTAGCATTATGTTATAGGCTGGAACTATAATTGCTAGTAGGGAACACTGAAATGTAATACAGGAACTAGAATACGGTGTCAAACATCTCCTGTTGACTTGATATGGAAGAGTAAAATACAGGAGCGGTTATAAGCAGTACAGGAGGCTATAAGCTTTCATTAGTATGATTGTTATTAGTAGTAGCAGGAGTATAACAACTAACAATCATTTGATCATTTGATTAAATTCTAAGTCGTTTCTTTTCCGTTGCTTCAAAGCAAGAAGGTTTAAATCCTCTGGTAAAACAATGTTCGGGGTTTTATGTGTGGAGCATCTTCTTCCCAAATCTACGTGTGATTCCTTCAGGTTCTATAGTTTCCTTCCACAGTCCAAAGACTCAGGATAATTCTCTGTCTATTTTACCCTTCAGTCCAATTCGACCCTGGGTTACTCTGTGGACCGTTACCGATCCCCAGAGTATCTCTGCAATTACATTTTACGGGGTAGGTTGCCAGGTCTTTCCCCATCCCTGTATCTCTACAGGGATCTTGAGTGTGACTACGGGACAATTTACACATTTCCGATCAACCCGGTGTATGTTTTTGGACTGTGGACTGAGGAAACCTACGCTGACACTGGGAGAACATGCAAATTCCGCACAGAAAGTCCTCAGCCCGACCCGGGGATCGAACTCGGGACTTCTTGCTGTGAGGCAACAGTGCTGTAACCACTCAGCCACCGTGCCGCCCAGGATAATTAGACATTCTGAAATTGTTCTGTGTGTGTGTGTGTCTGTCTGTCTATCTGTATGTATGTCTCTGTATCTTGCAACATACTAGCAATCTGTTCAGGTGTTTAGTGTATTCACCTTGTTTGGGACCTTAAATAATTAATTAAACCATTGATTAAGCGGCGGTAAAACTGGATATTGGATAGTTAGATGGATGGTCGAATGGATGAAATTCGAAACAATCTCTATAGGTGATTGGAGCTAGGATTAACTTGTTTTAAATATTATTCACTTTTAAAAGCAATTTATTATTATTCTTGTACATCTAGTACATCCAGAGAGAGCGCAGATTATCTGAACTCTCTGGATCGGAACCCCTGCATTGCTACTGGGGTCGGCTGGGTGCTACATTACTGTACAATACTGTAGAAGTTCAGGGCTTAGATGGAAACGTACTGGGCTGGATATCTGAATGTCTTACTTCTACTACCAAGTTGCTACTGTTGTGTTTTGTTTTTGTCTGAATTATAATAAGTAAAGGTGTCTGGTAAAGGCTGAAAATGTAAATGGACGAGCGTATCAACTTCATCCTTAAGAACGTTCTTTTTTTTTGAGCACCTAAGAACACACATGTTGTAGTTTTTATTTTTAAATGTTTCTTTTTTTACTCTCATATTGTGTGCTGGACCTTTTCAGTGTGAGACGTGTTTGAACCTTGATGCTATCAGTCCATGATTTCCATATGTTTCATGTATGTGTGCAGCTCAGTAGCTCTCTGTTACTGTGGCGTCCTCTCTACCCAAGCCGTGTCTCTTAGGAAATTCCTCGACGAACATTTTAAAGTGTTATTATATATTTGTGTGAACATTAGGAATGAGTATTACCTTTAATTTCGCATTTAGTTTCAGCCTGTAAAGAATAAAACCTCATTGGGGGAATTTATTTAAATCAGTGCCGAAGAGGAATTGAATTACTAAATCCGGCTTTTCTCAAAACCGTAGCTACGATTGATTTGATCAGACCGGTGAATGTAATTACATTTTAAGCTTTGAGTGAATTTAACAATATAGCAAATAGCAAGAGTGCCTTTTATTGTTATCATTACTAACGTGACTATGCCCAGTGACTTACATAACACAGACGGTTTTAAGCTGCAGCTACAAATAATGCAAATCTTTGTCGTAAAAAGTTAACGTGTAATATTCATTTCATTCATATTATTTGCTCACCTGTGGAGTGGTATAATTATTTCTTCCTTTCTAAACGTCACACCACAAGTCTATTCCTCAGACCCTGGAAAGCACAGGCTATTTATATCACTAATTTATCGACCCCTTCCCACCTCGGTTGTGACCGCTTTCCAGGGAACCGTGGATAAGATCAATTGGAGATCAGATTTAGAAGTGAGCATGTCCCTGGGAGACGATCAAGCATCTGCCTTTTTGTTTGCTTCGGACCTGGTTGTTCCAGAGAGACTCCAGGTGTGCATTGTACCACCAAGATAATCGAGTGATACCCGAGTGAGATTTGATCTGCTTCCCTGTAGAACACACAAATTAAGAACCCTGTTCGTGCTAAATACAACCACACTGTTAGGACATCAACCGTAATACACGGTCATGCTTAGCTGTTTCTGTTCTTTACTTATTCTGATGACGGATGTCAATTCTTAAATAGCTTACGGGCGTTCATCTGTAAGGGTGGCGCAATATCAAAGGGTTTATATTATGCAAAATCCATTTCCATATAGGTCTCTACAGCTTCTATAAAAACTACAAGTTTGTAGCCTGTAGCTAAATAAATTACATCCATCCACTTTCTAAGAAAGTGGATGGATGCCAAATAATTTCATGTCAGGAAAAAATGAGACGTTTTGATGTCTGTGGTATTGTGATGTAATATCAACACGATTCGCATCACAACCTCCACCTGGTAAACCCCACCCAAACTTTACCTCATCGATTAGTGGGAAGATTCACCAATCGGATGCTGGATTTACCGTGCATGATACATAACGCCTTTATCTCTGCTTCAGTGGAAAAGTAAACCGTAGAAATCAACGTTCATTTGTGTAGTCGACGATGAGCTGAACTCATTGGCCATGATCATACGATCTACCGGGAGCGATGCTCAGAAGATATCGATTGCCATCCAGATTCTGGCAGCCTGGCACTTCCTCGGTGGGACTGCTGGCACAGTCGAGCGATGCTTCATACACCCCCTCCCTCGACACTGGCACAGTGGGAAAGACTGTCACTTCACATGTTTTTTCCCGTGGGGTGAATAGTCTGAGGATGCCTGGTGCAAGTGTATTGGAGACTGGGTTCAGCTTTTCTACATACTGGTTCATATGTATTAGATAGATTTGTGGTAATAGATAAATCCTTATAAGACGTTTCCATACACATCATGAAACCTTTAGAAGTAAATATGGTTGATTGTTTTTCCTAAAACCAAACTGTTTTGTATTTGTATCAGAATTCGATTGCAATGCCAGTTTATTACAATATCTTGCAGACTTAATGCTCGCCCATTTTCCGGCTTCTCACACATAAATACACACCAAGTTTTGGATAAAAGATTCACTGGTTAATATGTTCCACTCACTAACAAGGTGCCGGGATAAAGAAATGGTCAGTGTTAATGATTTGACAGCTATTTGAGATGTCTGTGATGAACCGACATGCACGTCCTTGACTAAGTAGCACGTCCGGTCAGTAAATTACAACCCCAGGCATCCAAAAAGTGACTTACAGCAGAAGTGTATAATCATGTGTTAGACTGTTAACGCTTCTTATTCGATGTTTTGTCATCAACTCAGATCAGCAGTAAAACAGTTAAATCATAAATTCATGTTTAAATTGTACTTTCTATTAACTAGACATGTTTAATTCTCTCCAAAGCAACAAAATAATCATGCAGTCACAGAAAACTCTTCTCTTGAATCTATTGTAACCACAGACAACATTGTTCCATTAGAGCACAAGCGACCTCTCGTTCTCTCCTATTTAACCAGCCGAGGCACGTCCAGGGTGCACAATGTACTCTCAGATTCTCTTGAATGATGCCTAAAATCTTCAGACACGCATTACAGACAGGATGTGCTGACCAGGGGCTATGATTTGCAACTAAATAACTAATATGCATCTAACGTTGCACAGGCGAGTCCCGTTTCCAACACATGAGAAGGATTTGCATTACAACATTTAGCAGACAATTGAATCTAAAGCGACCAACCATCACCTGGTAAATCCTCACCAGAACTTTATACCAGAAATTGGGTTACAGATCAGCTTGGTTTCAGGTGCTGTGCTCAACAGGAGAGGAGTCGGAAGCCGTGCGGAGATTGGCTAGAACCCGTGTTTATAGTGCTGAGGAAATTAAATCAGGAAGCTCTGGTTGTGGAGAAGCCAAGCCGGGTTTTACCTTGATTGATGGATTTCTATGGGAATCACAGTACACCAGAGAGAACAGGAAACTGCCTACTGCATAGAGAAAGCTCAATTTCGACCCCTTTTTCTCTACCACGGGTAATTCTGAACTCATCATTAAAGTCAAAATGACTGACAAATGTGTGACTGATGAATCTTTAGTAGCTGTTTGCTTGCACACCAGAACTGGGATCTGGAATACATCGAACAAATCTAAATCAAATGATCCAGGTGAATCTATCTATGACATATGACCTTCATATGGTCGTTCGTATGGGGTTTGTATAAAGCCCAAAATGGTTTGCATGCTGATTGATGGCACCCTCAAGAAAGAGTTCATTGGTCAGGGTGTGTCTCTCCGTACACTGGGCTGATCCGTGTTTGTCCTCCACAAAAAAGCACGATTTAAATGTCATAATTGTAGTTTATAATACTTCTCAAACTTGAAACTTGGTATGATACCTCACTTTTGGTAAATTTACTACACTTATAAACTTCAAATAAATACAAATAAACAGAACTACATTACACTGCATTTAGCAGATGACTTTATCCTAAGTGACATACAATTTCAACGGAACACCTTTTTAAGCCATTGAGGGTTTGACCTTCTGATCTCTAGTTCAGTACCTTAAGTACTGAAGTACACACATACCTGAAAATGTAACGACAAAGCCTAAATGTATGTCTTGGGTTTCTTAATCAAATTTATTACATCAGCGTTTGTAAATTGATCTGATAACTGCCCAAAGTTGGCAAAAAATGGGAAATCGATGACATAAAGCTCCTCAAAACATCATCAGCAGTGATGGTTTGATTGCTAAATGGAGGTTATATTCAATTTTAATAGATTTTCTGACAATTTAATAACTGTAATCTGGTTTGGTTCATTTTGGGTCAATAGCACGTTCATTAGAGGTCAACAGAGACACAAGTGGAACCTTTTAGACACCGGAACGCTGTAAAACCCACAAAGCTGCTCTAATTCTGTTTGGAAAACTTCAATATTTGGTGAGTAATGACAATTCAGATAATTCAATTTCTATTCTAGTTATTCTATTGTGAGTAGAGTGGATACGAGTGTAGTTGAGTTAGTGAGGCGGTGATTGTTTAGTGGTTAAGGTACTGGGCTAGAGTTCAGAAGGTTGCTGGTTTGAGCCTCAGTACCACCGTGGTTCTTTTTTTACACCCTATTTTAATTGTAGAAGTGGCTGTACTCTATTATTTTTTACTAAATTGATTTAGTTATCAATTTTACATTATACACTATGATCCAGACACGAGAGCTCAGTGTCGGACTTGTACTTTATACTTCGGTGTGACCCCCCTCCGCCGTACCCATCTGTCTCTCACCGTTTAGAGCTAATAATTCCACCTCTGTTCTGACTCTTTATCGTGGGCATTATACAAATCTGAGTCATGAAGTGTTTGCAATCAGAGCCGTCATCTCTGACTCGGGTTCTACACACCAGCATAGAGAAGTACGTTGATCCAGGCCCGCTGGAGAGGCCATTGTTCTGCCATGCTTGGCTGGTATTAATAACAAATATTAAATGTCAACAGCTGACTTAGAGCTGACATTAGTCCTCTCACCCTGAGCATAATCGCTCGAGTAGCTTTTTTCAAATGCCATAGTTTTGTTTGATTTAGGCATTGGCCTCAAAAGGTAAACATGAGTGTGTGCTAATATTAGGGAACTGTTATAATATGTGTTCGAAATTAATAAATAAATAAAAAATAGAAGAGTTATTAGAAGAGTGCGGCATCTTCATCTTTTATCAAGGCTACTGTTTTAGCAAGGAACACTGGGCACACGGCAGGATTACCCTGGACAGTCCAGCAATCCATCACAAGGCTTCAGTCAGTCACGCTTGTACAGACACCGACCGGCAGATCGCACCGCTGATATCTCAAACACAGCGGCCTCAAACACACACCGTCTACCTGAGACTCCTTCGCCTTTATCTCATGTTTACTGGTGTGACATCGGTGCCAAGTTATAAAACGACGTTACAACAATTGTACAGTAATTTCTTGATGTGCTAACGATCTTTAATGCAAACGCTGATGAGCTAGAAAGTCGTTGAACGGTTCGACATACAAACACTTTGTCTGGCGAACGATTGATATCAATAAATTTCGGGCTATGAACTAAAAATTAGCATGCGATAGAAAAACTAAATGTCTTCGATTTTAATGCTTTACAAATACAAACGCTTTACACCGTTTATTATAGTTGTGACACGCACACACACACTCACACACACACACTGGGACATGATTACAAAACATGTAAATGTGAATATAAAGGACAGTGATTGAAATGATGATTTAAAAAGGAGAAACGTTGCTATCTGGACAGTTCTAAAAACACCCGACTACAATATGTATATCCTATTTAAATTACCATTCAATTCCCCCCAAGACCTTCTATATATTCTGTACAAGCGTGTTGAGCATCTTAGATGATTCATAGGCAAATAATAAAATGTTTTAAAGGTGAAGACTGGCTCCTAAAATAGATGCTCATAAGTGTGTTTTCACACTGCTTAAACTAGCAGGTTGAGAGGTGAGGTGTGTGCGTCCTTCCTACTTTATTTATTACACTGATGAGAGACCGAGCATCTTTTGAGTGAGTGTCTCACTTATATAGGAACGTTTATCCCGGTCTGGCTTGTCCCTAATTCTGTCATGTGACTACTGCGACAAACCAATCAACATGCTCGACCTAAACGTTTTGTTTTGCAAATACATTTAATAAATACCGTATTTGTCATTTTTAATTACACACGCCGAACTATCTATATCTGGAAAAAGTCTTTACTGTGCAAATAGGATCAATAAATTTAGACTCCGACTTCTTTGCAGTATCACAGGCCCTTGTTCAGGGGCCCAACCATGGAAGTAGTTGGACTTGAAACAGCGACGTTTTGATCTCTATCCTAATACCGTAGCCGGGAAGCTATTAAAACCCCATGATAGATTATGGTTTATGGTTTGATTTTGTCTTTGCACTGCGATTGATTTTTAACCCCAGTAAACATAGATTGATCGAATAAAACAAAATAAAAAACATTTATATTGTTAATTAGAGGCACTTTTGATGTCACACTTGATTAAATCGATGCTATTTTAAATGCTATCGTTATATTAATATATAGATTCACATAGCTTCAAGTTTTCTTTGCTTTCTGAATCGTTTTTAACAGCAAAGACTTAAAACATTTGTCATGAAGCAGATTCCAGCTAGTAAATAATTAAACTTTTTTTTTATTACCCGTCTTCCTTTGCTTAAGAAACAGGCAGGCTGTAGACACGCTGTTTAATTCTTTATTTCCTTTGATTAAGAATAGATTATGCATTGCTCTGACTCGAGCCCAGTTTGTGGGAAATAAGTCTTATCACCCGCCGCCTCGCACCAACTGCTGTCACTTCGGCTCTCTCTCCACATTTCTGCATTGGCATGTGACGGGTGAAGGAGACAAGAGTGTAACAAAGAAAAAGCGATGAAGGTTCACCAGCGTGTATGGAACGATTGTGGATGAAAGCTTTAGATCAGCGCTGCCCACACTCGAGGTGTCAGGTGTCAGGTTATCATCATGTCGTTTTAAAAATGCACTTGAATTATTTCTATATGGATCTTCAACATTGCAGGACGTACAGCGTAGAACACAGAGAGTTCCTTCTAACATGGAAATACACTTCATTTCTCATAATGTACACGGCGGGATTGACTGATATGATGCGACTGATGTGTTGCGAGCACCTGCAGGCTGACGTGTGTGTATGTTAAAGTCCAGTGTGTGTGTGTGTGTGTGTGTGTGTGTGTGTGTGTGTGTGTGTGTGTGTGTGTGTGTCAGA
>JAOTRQ010078514.1:0-11730 GCA_028565875.1 Hoplisoma paleatum
CTAGGGAAGCACTTCTGTAAGTCGCTCTGGATAAGAGCGTCTGCTAAATGCTGAAAATGTAAATGTAATGTAAATGTATACATACGAAAGAGACTAACTTTTCCTGAAACGGGACTCAAACCATCCTGGTAAACTAGAATTATTTCAGTTTTAACAAAAGACTTTAACCATGTGACAAACGAAGTAAACATTATTTCTGTATTAGCAACAGTGTTGATACCTTTTGTCAGTGAGTTAATGCTTGGGTGAGAGTACTCGAGGGCAAGTGAGCACATGTGTCTTTGCTTTTGTGCTCAAGCTTACGTCTGGAATGTTTCACTGTGTTTCTATTAGCGGCTTTGAAAGCTTTACCTGTCTGTCAGGAGGGTTTGGCCACCGATTGTTTTGAACTGTATAGATGAGGGGAAGTCAGAATTACTAAGTAAATGTTTTGATTGATTTTAATTTTTTTTCGTGTTATGACTTCACCATATACTGTACTGACTTAATTACATTTAGCTTTGAGCTATTATAGATGACAGTACAGCATGGATTGAAGGAAGGGATGATCTGATGGTCTTTTTTCTAAAAACAGCTTATTCTTTGCTTCGATTTATTAATTCTGAGGCTTTTAGTCATAACTGTAAACATATCTTTTGCTCTTGGCTAGTTGTTGCTTCGTCAGGTTTAAATGAATTTGGTTCTGGTTGTTTGTCCTCAGAACATTTGTATGTTTTGAGTTGATAATCAAACATTGTAGTTTGACTTGTTTGAATGCTTGCATAGAAATTAAGCATTTAGGCTTTTTACAATCAACCATCAGTAAAAGCTTGTTCCCTAAAAAATAAATACACAGAAGTTTGTTTCCTTTTAAACCAAATTGCATATCAAACACCATAATAGGAAAACTGAAAGTAATGAATGACACATTGGTGGTGTGCTCATGTATTCATTGTAGCCTTACTTGCTACGTTTTTACTACTTTGTTACTTTAGGGAAGGTCAGGTTAAGTGCTTCTGTTTCAAACGAAACAGAGAAATGTTCTTTTAAACTCTTTCAACTTCTCCTACCCAAAGTGCCTGACCAATCCAAAACTTGACTGGATGGAAACCTAAACCAGGCTTAACTCATGAGCCGTTTTTGCTGTGCATTGGTATGGAAATGATTGAAAAATGAAATGAGGACTTGTGGATTAAATATAATCCAGATGTGCAAAAAAGACTGTTTTTCCCTCTCTTTATAGGATACCAACATCCTTAAATATTCTTAAATCCCTAAATATTAAATAACAGGATTGGTGGTTCTGAGCACTGAATTCTTTAGTAGTATGTATAGTATTGTTTTATTTTGGTTTTTAATGACATTTGTTATTCCTTTAAAATTTTTTATTCATTTTGTTATTGGACTTCTGTATTCTATTTTAATGTATTTTCACAGTTACATTTTTTAAGGTGCTTTCAAATGTCTTTGCCAGCACTAAAGTTTAAAGGCATTGACGTTCGTTGTCCCATATATTTTACACAGTCATTACACAGTTATGAAAATTTTGCCACAGTGTACATTGTTTCTCATAGTGCCTGTCTGTGTGTTGTTCTAAATGCTGGACCATTGTGAATTATTCAGTGATCTAGTAATCAGAAACTCTCTACCACTTGAAATTAGGTTAAATTTCTTTAGGTTGTTCCTGTTCAATGATCTGTAGTTGTTCAATGATTTCTTATTACTTGTTTTAGTAGTAGAACCTCCCCAACCAGGCTATGGAGCTAGTTTTTGGGGTGTCACTAGTCTTGAAATTTCTTTTTTTTTGCATAAAATTCTGCATAATTGTAAATACAGCTACTTTTAAGTATGCTTTAAAAATCAAATTAAAAAAGTGCACACACAACCTCACCATAAGCCAGAGGTACAGTGGTTTTGTCTTTTACAGGATATTTTTACTGGAGTGAAAGATTTGTGCTTTTCAAATAAATTGGGGGGCATGGTAAAAGGGGAGTAAGTAAGAGAAACTGTGACACATCTGAGTTTCAGCTATTTTCCCTATTTTTTTCTAGATACCGCAGTTTTCCGAGATTTTTGTCTGGAACCCAATTTTATGGCATATTATTCATTAAGGATGATTACTTACATTTAGTCTCATCCCCAGTCTGCAGTATGATTCAAAGAATTTTGCATTTCAGCTTTTTAAATGATTGTGTTCTAAAAGCATAGTGGTAGCGTTACTGATGCCACGCTGATATAAGCGTATGCACCACATTTCCTATGCCCAAGCAATGCCAAATTCCATCCCAGCGTTCATCTGCATCTAGTCCATTCCTTTGAGTTAGTTTCTTTTCCTCATATTTATTTCACCACATATTGCATGAGTTCAAGACTGAATGGCCGTTTTTGAGAAGCAAGTCACACCTTGTATGAGAGGTGCTACACAACATATTTCAGCTTTACTTGGTTTTACCTTTTGCTTTACTATACTGATGTTAATGAGCCCTGACGACAGAGGCCTGTCTGTCATCGGCTGTAATTTTTTTGCCACAAGATTAAGTAAAACAGGGCTAGAAGACAGATAATGTTTTGTGGGTCACAGTGCACTGTTTATACGGCACGTGAACATAAGAATTGGAAAAGCATGATGGAAAAGCATGATTTTCATACTGTTTATTTCATTTAATTAAACTACAAGGCATGTAAAGGCAATGCATTTTGCCTTTGCGCCTTAATAAACTTAATGTTGTAAAAGGTTGTGGAATTATTAATGTAATAAATGATTTAGTTGATATGAGACATCAGCTTTACCTTAATATTAACACTGTTCAAGCCAGTGGTAGGTCAGGGGTTAGGGTAATGGACTAGTAACCACAAGGTTTTCGGTTTAAGCCAAGGTACCAGTGCCAAGTTGTCACTGTTGGGCCCCTGAACAAGGCTGAATATTATGTTCAGTCATGAAAGCGTAAGTCTCTTTAAAATTTAGCAGACATAAAAGTGTCTCCTTAATGTTAAACAAATGTAAATACACTGTGCCCAAATGGATATTGGAATATAACCACATGGGCATAAGTATTACTTTGGCAAACGTTTGTGTAACATTGGTGTAATGATCTGTAACACAGAGTTACCAATACCACTTAAAACTATACTGTACTAAAAAGTAAGCTTTATGTTCTAGAAGTGGCATCAACTTCTCTGGGCTCTAAGGCATCTAGGATGTATCATCACATAGTGGAAACATTTATTTCTGGCTTTATTGGAAGAAAAAAAGATGGTCATGTTCAAAGATGAAAAGGAGCATCTTTTTCTTTCGAATATTTTGAGCAAAGTTACGGTCTGTCATTGTAAGTGACTGGGGCAGTTCCTTTGGCAAGGTTTGTTTACAGTTCTGTGATTACGTTCTTTTATAAAATAATGCTGCAAAGACCCTACAGCAACATACACTGCCTTTACAGGGGCATCCATTATTAAAATGCAAGACAACATGCTGACCATGTTACATAGACATGGCAGTGGAAGAAAAGTATATGGGTTCTGGACTGTTTTGCTGCAGTGGGATGAAAAGAAATGTCAACATTTTAACGTGGTAAATACTTAACTGTCCCATCTTTTTTCGAAATGTGTAATTGTTTTTAAATGCAGAAATGGTTGTTTATTATTATTTGAAATAAAGTTAAGCAGATTAAAGATAAAATATCCCAGGTTTATTCTGTAATCATGTTAAGGTTTTCAATCAAATGAATAGTAAAGTAAATTTAAGATGAACATTTAACATTGGAAATATAAGCAAAAATTGAAAAAGCTGGAAAAATAAATAAATCAATGTCTGCATGGGTTTAATCCGGGTGCAGATACAAAAGTCCATGATTGGGTTTTGTGTGTGATGAATTACTGTTTCCTGTCTTGCATGTTACCTGCAGTGTTAAAACATGACATTACAAATTGAATTAATTAGATTTTAATGTCATGTTCTCTTGTTATATGCCATCTAGTTTTATCTGTAGGAGCTAGCTTGGATTTACAAATGTTGTAAATACCTGGATTACTGAGTGGCCACCCTATCTGGTAGTACAGTAGTACTTTACAGTAGTACCGTATTGGCCAGAGTATAAGCTGCACCCGAATCTAAGCAGCACCCTTAATTTTTTGAGGGATTCAGAAAAAAATATTTAAAAATTGAGAGAATAAAACTTTATCTAGTACCTATTCTCTTTGGGCTGGTGTGGTGTATACTGGGCTCAAAGCTTATGGCAATTGTCGCTAGATGGCGCAAGGCGTTGCTTCCAGAACTTTGGAATGAGGCAGACTGTGCCTGGGGCGCCCTCGGTAAGAACGGAGATACAGAATGGCCATAGGAGGTTACGTTGGCTGGGTCGGTATGCGATGATAAACCCAATTACAACTTATTCAAAAATCCAAACATGACAGTCATCGTTGCTTAACGTTGCGTTATAAATGTGCGCTATATTTGAAGTTTCTGTTACAACTGAAAATTTATTGGTCGCGCAAATAAGCCGCACCCCAGTTTTTTATGTTCGTAATTTTGAAAAAAAAAGTGCAATTTATACTCGGGCCAATACGTTATATTTACAGCAGTATATAGTTCAACATCAAACAAATAGCTATAGTAGTGCATCTAACAGTCTGTTAATCTAACTGTTAAAGTCAAACTAACAGACGAATAAAACAAACATTTGTTGAACAGCCCTGTCATTTAAAATAATTTTGCATTATCTTTAAGAAAGGTGCACTTTTGTTGTTGTATACTTTTTTCAGCCTACCAGCATAGTAAATATTCATCTCAAAAAGCCAGACAGCTGAGTTGTTTACTAAAATCTATCATTGACAGGACCTTGTGATTCTGTATTTATAAAAAGTATCTTTTCATTACAATGTTTTCATTCATAGCTGTCTGGGGGTGGGGGGGAAGAGTTGTTTCCCGCATTTTCCTCTCCAGACCTGTTGGGACAAGCTGACACTCCCTTCCTATCATCATTGTTGGGAGAATGTCCACAGGGTAGTTATGGCACTTCCTTTGCAAGCTTATGTCTTTTAATTGAACCATGTAGAGACTTTGAACAACACAGAAATGTCTTATTGCTCAGTGATGTATTTGTTGTTTTGTTCTTTATTAAACATGCACATCCTGTCAAACTATTGTTTGTAGAACTTTTGTCAGTGTGCAAAATCTTAGGCACGTGAACGCAAACCACATCATCCTCTTCTCCATGCTTTAATGTGATTTAATGGTTTTAGTGGGTTCCCTGATGCAACCCTGAACCACTCAAGTGCATCATTAGTTGTCTGGGCTCTTAATAAACAAAAATAAACAAAGTTAATATTGTGTATAGACTTAATGTTTTGCATTTTTCTATCATTAATTTTGTCTCATCGATTCAATTCTCTTGACATGTAAATCATATTATAATAACATTTGTTACACTTAGACTTCCGGACAAATTGTGTGTGACAGCTGTTTTATCAAGGAGATTCGTTTTTTTCCTTCTTGTAAATAATAACTGCAGCTCGGGTAGGGTAAGATCATCTAGTTATTGTGAAGCAATCTTGTATTTAAAATGTAGACTTGTACACTGTTTGTATACCCCAGCTATGTTGTTCTAAGTTATTCTATAATGTAGTCAGTGCACCATTGCTCTGCCCAGAATTAGAAGCACTGACCCTTAGTTGTTTACTTAATGTTGTGCTGTTTAAGTCTGTTTACTCATTCTGTGGCTCTTCTGCTGACAGTCACAGCTAGAATGATGAGGTGTGAAAACATCCTCCCATCTGCTTTTACAGAATGGTGAATGAGTCTGTATATTTGGCTAAAGAAACACATGCACCCATATTCTCTTAATGTTTTCTGCTTGTGGAAACATGACTGAGCTATGAAATAATGACAGACGAATCCTGTTTGTAATGGAGGAGCTCTCCGGAACATTCCCGTTTGACCATATACTCTACTAAACCCACCATGACCTACTTTGTCTCCTCAATTGGTGCATGTCTGAGCGTGCAGGGGGTTTAGGCTAGTGTTTAAAAAAGACAGAAATCTTCCTAAAGGGAGAGAGTTTGAAGCTGGACTTTTGCAATGGGTAGTGTTGTCTGATTTTTCAGAACAAAAAGTACTTCTAATACTTTTAATTTAAATGAATTGTTAAAATATTTTCAATTTACTTGATGTCATTAAACTTTGTCAACTGTATAATGCCAAAGTAGAACTTGTATGAGTTTTTACTCCTCTTTTAATTCTTCCAAGCATAATGTTTCAGTTTGGTGTTTCTGAGCTTCAAGTAAGAGTTTTGATTTGATTAAGGGTTTTGAAGTTTCCCCAAATGAATTTGCTAGCATCAGAGTTTAAAAGCTTTGCTATTCTTTCTCTCCTGGCTTTCACAACAACGAGTCTGGTCAATTCTTGCATTTACAAGTTGTTTTTCCAAGTCTTTTTTGCCCATTTACATTTACTTTAAATTTAAACAGTAGTCATGACATTGCTTAATATTGAGCTCAAGTTCCATATTTTCATATTGTGGTTGAGTAAATAAAGATATATTTACCACTACAGCCTAAATAAGGTTTTTATATTGATGCCGTCACATACTTTGAATTACTTCAAGTTAATTGTGGTTTATTGTCATTTCAACCATACGCAGTGGTGTACAGTATACATTGAAACGAAATTACGTACCTCTAGGAGTAAGTTGCTACATAGGACAATAAACTACACAAATACAACATAAAGTGCACGTTTGCAGAACATGTGCAATAACACTGGACAATGACAAATTGACGATAAATATGTAAAATAAAAAACAATACAGTATATAAAAACAATAAACAGTAAAAACAAAAAACATGTAAATACGGGGGGTGGGGGCAGTGCAGCTATTCCACTGTTAGTGTGAGCAGTAAGGCGGTAAGATACATATAAATAATGTAAACAATGTATTTAGCAGCAGGTTTATATACAAATTTAGCGTAAATGTAAACATTTTTATCATTCTTAGGGTCAGTACCTGCCTTCGGACCTTCTGTGCCCAGAGACATACATGTGGGTTCCCATTGAAAGATGCATCCCTCATCTAGAAACAACTGCCTATGCACGCCTTAATGAAGACTGCAAAGCAGGTACTACATCCTACTATCTCTGTGAAGTATCCATGTGAATCCTGCACAATGGCTTTGTTTAATTGTTATAATTTGTTGTAGAGAGTCATTGCACAAGGGATGTAGAAAGTTAAAAAGCTGGATAAATGTTTTTTTTTGTGGGGAAATGTATGTTTTTCAGTAAAAGCTGACACAGGAGCAAACTTTCTGAGATTAGCGGATTAAGATTTCTTCACCCATAATGTAGGGAATTTTTATGGAAAAAAGCTACACAATTGTAATTTATTTACTTTCTGGACCAGAGTGATGATTGTTATTTAAAGGCAGGTGACATGTGGACGAAAATTCTGAATAAATCATGTGTCAAAAAGACCCAGTTGAGGAAAGTAACTAATTGCATTTATTCGTGTTACTGTAAATGAGTAGTGCAACCTACTCAAATACAGTGACAGTACTTTTAATTTCTCCCCTTGTTTCTTTCAAGTCTCAACACATTTCACCTTCTAAACTTTAACTGTACTGAAGTTAAAGTAAAATAATGTAGCAAAGTGAGCATGTTGATTGAGGCACTGTTGGTTAAAATGAAGTGGTTCAGAGTTGGAAGCTGAGAGTACGCAGGACCTAGTGCTGGCAGGTCGTCAGGGTACGTGCTGCGGTCATTCTTGCACACTGAGAGATAATGGCCATGATGATTGTAGGAAGAATAGAAATAATATCACTGCCGACTAGCAGACGCCAGAGTGGGAGAGCCTGACAGCTCAGAGAACAATTACTTTTTTATGCCGGACTGTTCTTTTTTTTCGGCATTTTCTTCTCAGCCATTCTCATATTTCTAACCATTTCAAACATAAAAAGATACATCAAAACATTAAAACTCGGTACAAGAGCTGGGTAAAAGGGAAAGCTAGATTTGTCAGTCAGAAATGCCAGTAATGGGTGCCACTGCACAGAACTTAAAACTCGTAGAACCAGATTTGTAGTCGGATGCTTGGGAGCATTGTGATCTAGGGTACAGTCCTGCTCAGCAAGGTAGTTACATGAGACAAAATATCTACAGGTCCCTCCTGTTTGTAATACCTTATTTAGTTGCTCCAGCATTCTTGACTAGTTGAGCTGTAACAGTATTTTAAAAACATAGTGAAGTCATACTATGAGCTAGTGCCATGCTGGCAGGTAGAGTAAGGAGAAATGGAGCTGTGTCAAAGCTAAATACATCAGTGAGAAATGGAAAACATACACTGTCAATTCATTCGTTCTTTTTCATCCACAAGTCTATTTCAGCTTTGTCTTGTTGAATTTTCCGTATCATGGTCCTGGACACATTTTGCCAAGCAGGGTTAAAATGCCTGCTTGTCGAAAATCATTGCTTGTCCAATTACACCCACCTCCTTTTTGTCTGTTATAGTTATTTCAAATTGCCAGGCTGTCTCTTTGGGTTAATTCAGCAACTCTAGTGTCATGTGAAGCACTCAGAGGAACAAGGTCAGGGCACATTTAATTCACATAGACCAGATCATACTGTTGCTTTAAAAGATAAATGTTATCACACCATGGCTCATGGATGAACAGTGTGTTGTGCCATTGTCAAAATAATACAGTGGAGATTAGCTGGACTTTTTAAGATGGCTGATGTATTTTAACGTCAGCAGACCAATTTTCTGTACTTTCTGTGGTGGTCATTTTTCTTTTCTTCAGAGTTGTTTGTTGGTATGAGGAGCTAGGACAATTAGCCCCAAAGCAGAGCTAAGAATGCTCACAAAGCTGAATTCAATAATACAATCCATCACACCCATTTCATGCCCTAGAGGTGTTTCACAAGCACATCTTTAATCACAAACTGATTCCACTGAACTGAACGCTTAAGAAAAACTTTCCTTACAATCAGACAATTCATAACAATTCACTATAATTTATAATGAATATCTTAATTATTTTATACTTTGCAACTTTTTACTGTAAATTTGTGTTGTTGCTTTTTTTGTTTTGTATAGTTGTATACTGTCAGTAAATTTACAAACATTTACACACACTAGTGAACACTCACTAAGGGGCAGCAGTGAGCGCACATGCCAGATGCTCATGGAGCAGTTAGGGGTTTGGTGCCTTGCTCATGTCAGTGTGGACTTCAGTCATGAACTGTTGACCGGCAACCTTCTTTTGACTGTTGGCCACAAGCCCAGTTCACTAGTGTTAGTATGTAAGAAGCTGTTTAATTTTGTCTGACATGTGCTGCTCTAACAAAGACATTTCCTGCAAAGGATCAAAAATTGAAACTGGAAGTTCTTGGCTCCGGTTCCCAGGTTGAACAGTCTGAGTTGTTTCTGTATGTAGTTTGTATGTTCTCTCTGTATCTACATAGGTTGCCACCCAGGTGCCCTGATTTGCTCACAGATAGTTAGCTGAGAACTGGAAACCTGTCCAATATATTTTCTACCTTTTGCTTAGTGAATCAGACCAAGCACCAAGCAAATATGACAAAGCAGTAGTGAAACTGACAGTCTTAGATGTCAGCTAACCTAAAGGAGGAACCTGACATTCAAATACATCATCATCATCGTTATAGTTATGTGTAAAGTGCAGAATAAGGGTCTCCTTAATTAATGGACAATGTTTTTAGGTTTGTTTTTAATACCACCTCAATTTCCCTGAGGGAACCACCCAGAGGGATCAATAAAGTTCTATTTATATTGTGGAAATTAATCAGTAAATGTGGGTCACTTAAATTACAGTGCTGAGGTAGGTCATTGATTTTTATTATTTTTTCTTAAAGTTCATAATTGCTTTTCAATTAGTCTCCTAGATCAAATGTAAGTATGAAATTTTTATTTATCATATTTGGAATCAATAGTTAAGAAAAGAGTTAACTGAAAATAAAATAAAATATAAGATTATAAATGTACAGACTAAAACATTGTGTGCATCATTGGGTTTGAAAGGTTTTTGCAGGATGTTGTTGTGGATTTAGCTCCTCTCAGCAGTGACTGGCAGGCAGACCATGTTGTGACTGGCAGACAGACTGGCTCAGTATGTTGTTTTTGGAACGCTGACTATTGAAGGCCAACTCATGCCAATGCAGAGCTGGTCTTGCTCTTAAGCTACATCACTCCCCTGCAGTGGACTCGAATCAAAGCACCGGTGTTGATCATTGAAGCCATTGTCTTTGGCTCTGCTTTGCTGCTTTTTCGTATGATCCTATTTCTTGTAAAGTTTTTTAATAGATGTGGTTTAATTAAATAACTGTAAAATGATTGAAGCTATATATCCTGTCCATACATTAAAAGTTTGAGAGTAATTTCTGGTGTAAGTATGTGGTCAAAGTAAGGTTTTGATATGGCAGCATTTATTGAAAGCATATGTGGAGACTGTCAAGTCAGCTCATTCTGACCTAGTGAGTATGAAAGTAGGCGCCATGCAAAAAAAAGACTGACCAACTGGGATAAGCGGTTTTTGATAGTCTTGACTGTATAAAGCTTTCACTAAAAAGCAAGTCAGAGTTTTGTGTTTATTACTTTTGTGAGCTGTTTAAATGAAATCTGCTTGATTTACGTTGTTATGCATTTTTCTTCCAGTTCAGTTGTATTCAATGACCTGTTTGCATTTCACTACTCTAATTCTGCTGACCTGCTTTCCTGAGTGAGGAGACCTGTAGCTAGCACACTACCTCCTCATACACCAGCATGAGTTCATATTGGCAGTTGTATCACACACAGTGAGTCAGGCACATTGTATATTGTACATCACTGTGCAGGCTACATCAATCAGCCAGCCAAGGTTGTAATTGCATTCATGAGTAGAGAAGAGGTTCGAAAAGTTCTTGCAAGTTTGAGATCTTGGCTTTGGTGTTCTTAAGACTTATGTTGTTTAATAAGAGAAAGTGATGACCATCATTTACTTTTAACATATGAACATAATATGTATAATTTTGAAAGCTAACTTGATGGGTATATAGGATGTGACACTCAACCCATTTGAGTATAAATTTATCATGTAAGGATTTCAAGTATTACCCTTGCACCCTGATTCCCTCGGTGTCTGTGGGATCACTTGGATCATCATGTTCACTCCTTTTGCATACTCCCTCTCAAAGCCGTGAGATTAACTGCATCTTGGCTCAATATAATGTGATCATTTGCCTGGACTTTTTTGAGTCACCCTCAGCTTGTCTAGCTGGTGTTCCTGCAACAAATCATGTTTTGGATCTCATTTTGATCTTAGTTTGTCCAATAATATCCAGGTCTGTAGTCTTAACAGTTAAAGCTGACAAAAATAAATCTCACACAATGTACTTGCACTTTGTTTATTAGCTAATGGCAAATGTTAACATCATCACAGATTATTTTTAGCGTGGTGGCTGGTAGGACTGGCCGCGATTAATCGATTAATCATTGGTCAACCAAAAAAAAATTACTAGTCGGACAAATTCCATTGGTCGATTAGTCGCAGGAAAGAAAAACGCCTCGTTTCGTCAAAGGACTTCTAGGACTTTTAATTTGAACGGCGTCACAAAGAAAGACGTTACACTCCATACCAGTAAGTGGCGGTAATGCACACCCTCAGATTATTGCAAACCGCCATTAAACACCACAAGAAGAAAACGTGACACGAATTTATTCCATGTGTGGAAGGATGTAAAATATGGGATCATTTTGAAAAGGATAAAGA
>JAOTRQ010078525.1:0-11730 GCA_028565875.1 Hoplisoma paleatum
AATATATTATATAGATTGTAATTTTTAATTTACACTAATGCAAGTGTGATTTTAAAAAGAATAGCGACAAAAAAAATAATGCAGCTCGCTGGTAACTGTCACTATAATGAGCTATTTTTAGAACAGGCCCGCGGGCGACTCATGAGATCCTTGCGGGCGACCTGGTGCCCGGGGGCACCACGTTGGTGACCCCTGGTGTAACTTCAGTTTTAGCAACTAACTGCAAAGAGCATTGTAAATGCTATTTGATCAATATTGAGCGTCGAATGCTTTTAAATGTTGTAACATCAAAATGGAGGCACTGCTACATGCAGAGACCTCAAGTGTGTATGCGCCATTGTTTTGATGGATACAATAACAGCCCCCCACCCCACTTTTGTCATCTGCGTTGATACTCCTTGTACTGTCATTTATTATGTGTAGGGCTGCTCACTGCGCCTGGTATGTGTGCACAATGCCCCCTAGTGTGTGTTTACTGGTGTGCGTAAATGTGTGTTTCACTGCACAAATTGGGATAAATGCAGATTCCCCTGTATGTGAAAATCAACCTTGAAAACAAAAGGCCAAAATGCTGAATTGCAAAAAAAATTGAGGACATGGACCATGTCTTTTATTCACGCTGGTGAAAGATAATCTAGTGTTTGACTATATGTAAAGTAACTCTTTCAAAAACTTTAAATAGCAAAATATTAATTTAAGTTATGTAATGTAAACTGTACTGAGATCTGACTGCTCCCAAAATCACTATCGTGAATGTTGCTTAACCATAAATAACCACAATTTTGCCCACAATTTCTTTACCTATCTGTGATTTTAAAGTTGTGGTATATCTTATTTTAGTCCTGTATTCTGATTAATTAAAACAATTGGGCAATGAAACATAAAAGTACTCCACTCCACGTCATGATCTGTTATTTCCTTAGATCAGACGATTTTGTTGGGTGTTTCCTCTTCCTATCATAAAGGAAATGGATGGAAACCTCTAAGTGGATGACAACAAACACATAGCGCTTACCCCATATTGAATGAGACGCAGTATTTCTTTCAAAGCTTCTTCCTTGTCTTGTTTATATTTCTCATATGTTTGCTTGTAAAACTGAGTCACATCATCAACAACCTGTAGAGAAACCAAGCATGTATCACCTGCCTGGTTTTACTGTTATTTTTAAGATTTTGTGTGTGGTTGCACACTGACCTTGCTCTGAACGGAAAATCCCCAAATGCCTACTGCTAATTCCACAGTAAAGATAAGCAACAGGAAGGAGAAGAACTATAAGGGGAAAATGAAAGTGAAAGCATGAACACTGACAATTAGGCCGTTAGGGAAACATGTACAAACTTGTTTAAAAACAACTGATCTCAGGAAATTACTGAGGATAAGAAGGAGCTGGACAGAACGAGTGCTAGTAATTTCACAAAGAGGATGTGAAAAGGAGATGTTGAAAAGTTTAAGAAGCTTTTGTTTTTACCAGCCCGAGCATACACATAGACTCCTGAATGGCCCCACAGCAGCCAAGGAACCCCACTAACATCATCAGCCCTCCGGTTGCTATTAGGATACACACAACTAACACAAAAATGCATGGTCAGTAAACATCATTCATATATTGAGTACATTAGAAAATCCATGCTTGTAAGTACAGACCGACATAGAATCCACTTGGAGCATCTTCAGCCACAAACAGATTTCTAGTCCTGTGATCAAACCTCAGCCACAAACCAACAGCTAGTACACATGTACCTGCCAGCTTACAAACACAAAAACAGTTATTGGAAATTAATTGTTAGTCCTTTATTAAGACTAGAAGAATATAAAGACAATCGCTTCATTTGATCATGACCGTAATGCGCTTTCATTGGTTAGGAAGGGTGTTCAAATATAACTTGGGAAGGGAAGAGTGGGGTAATCTGTTTTTACTTATCCTGTTTTCTTGGCCAGGGAAAATGACAAAAACAAACGATTTTAAACAATTACTCAGTATTTAAACAATTATACAAGAGTAAATACAGCAGTAACCGAAGCCTACAATATTAAAAACTATAAAAGTAAACAGAAATACCTGTGTATTGAATTCTCAAGTATAATAAGTGTTCAAATTCATTCACCAGCTATGTAACAATGTAGTTATGTATCAATTTAGCAGTAATAATCACAAATTTTGTTTTCAGCCTCAAAAAAGATTGGTAAACCTGAAACCTGTGATATCTGGAGGGGTGTTGAGCCCCAGGCAGTTATTAAAATTATGTCATATTGTATTGAATGATAATTATGAACTTTTCAGACTGAAGTTTAATTTTGTCTCATTGTGGGAAATGTAGAACTCTTTGTTTCCCCAAAGCATTTGGATCACTTTACCCATACACACAATTCTATTATGCACCTTATCTTAGCAATTCAAGCTAATCTATCGCTAAATGGTTCACATAGTTTAATACACTTATACACCATTAACATTTCTCACTGTGAAGCACGAACGCTAGCGCGCGCACACGTGACCACACGCGCCGATAATGTAACCAAAACATCCATAACGCCAATGTGATCCTCTTTTACTAACTTTAACTAACTTGTTCAAATGTATTTTTGGAGGCAAAACAGGATTTGTATGAAATCAAACGACCACTTGCTCCTCGTCTTCACTACTCAAGGATGCTCGGTGATTTTAGGCTAGTTTACCTCAGTTTGCTAAAAACTACAAGACGTGGATCGTCTTACCCACTGGCTCAATTTACCCCACTCCTCCCTACTTGAGAATTAAACACAATGAGTGGTGTTATGGACACTTGTGGGGTCGAATACGTGTAATAGTGAATCTAGGTTTTATTTTTAAGTCTTAAAACTTTAAAATATTAATTATCTCACTGTGAAGCACGAACGCTAGCGCGCGCACACGTGACCGCACGCGCCGATGATGTAACCAAAACATCCATAACGCCAATGTGATTCTTTTATATTTAATAACTTATATTACTTAATCAAAAACAACTAAACAATCAAACACGATAAGCAGACATACCCAGTAAAAGACGTTGGAGATCAACATCATGCATTTAATACACTGAATGGATCCCATTTAGGTGCAGGAATGAAAGCAGGGCAAATATCACTTTATGTTTGATCAAACTAGAATGTATATAAAAGAACGGAACGTGTTGCAAGTTTCGTTTTACCAAGATACAGTACATTAAGGAAGTTCCTCCTTATTCATGAATATTCATATAACCATAAACGACGACCAGTGCTTCAAACCGACTCGCCATTGGCTGAATTGAAACTCTATTTTTTGCGGTCTTTATTTACTTATTTATTAATTAGCAATGATTCAAACCTAATTGGTTTTTATGACTTGGCAAATAATCACATGCTATACATGCTTCATAAATGTCAAGACTGTAATGTAAAACTCATGGGTAATTTTGTATGTTCGATTCGGGCGGCACAGGTCATCACTCTCCATGACCATGACATGACCACTGTTCTCCCAGTATCCTCCATGTTCCAGTTACCACTCTTAGTGGTGCAAAATTGACAGTGATCCGAACCTGCATAAGATTAGTGCAAATGAATCCATTCCCATGATTCCATATAGTCTAAAATGTTTTATTGTTTAACTGAGAAGAGAATAAGACAATACCAATAACCAATTTTAATCAGGTTATTTCTTGGTTCAGTCATGAATAGGCTAAAAAAGGTGATCCTTGGTTCAGAAAAATTAAATGGTTTCATAAATATGAAGGGTATAGAACAATGGACTAAAATGGGGATCAATTTAATCAGTGAAAATACTGTTTTACATTTACTAGTTAAATAAACTGTTTTCTTAGTGTTTAGTGAAAGTTATTGTTTCCTGGAAAGTGATGTGTAGGTTCTAATGTCCTGGGTTTCATTCTAATCTTGGTTTACAATCAGCAGGTTCTCCCCATGTCTGTGAGGCTTTTTAGGAAACTAATTTGTCCAAACTTTCCCTCAAACAGATTGTGCACTGGTTGAAATTACGTGGCGTCACTGAGTGAGCTAAATATTTCTGGACCATCCTTGACCCTTACCATGAAAAACAAAACGCTTAATGTAAAAGCATCTACCTGTTCTCTGAAGCCTGACTTACACGACACATATGGTTCCTATTTGGAATCTTAATTGATCACAGCTCTTTCTGCGCATGTGCACGGAACACAAGATTAAACATACATGTATTTAACAATATGACGTAACCGTAGCCTAAACATGTGTAGAAAACATACATACTGCCTGTTAAACAACACAGCCATTTCTCTTTCCCGCAATTAAACCACACTACGCACTGATATACCGGACCACCACCACACGCTATTTATAGATGCACGGTGTAAATACATGGTACGATAAATCCCGAAATCACTGCACACACCTGTCACCATGCGCGACAAAGAGTCGTTATTCTCACGTCATCATTTCTAAACCCAGTAGTAAACACATGCACTCGGTCACAACATAAATGGACACACACATCTATGAACACACACAAGCATGCATGTACTCATGCTTGCATATTCATTCATACATGTACGTAAACAGACATCACGAATTTGGTAAAATCTCGCACCCCCCCACTCACCCAAAACACAAAATTGAAGGCGAACATTAAGTACTTGACGCACATCTCTCCTCCGGTCAGTGCCGCCATCACAATGTACGCTCAGTGGCTGGGAATTAAATGGGTGCTAGTGGAGATGGAGACCGCTACTGAGGAGATGGAGAACCTGTGGTATTTAGGTGAACACGGTGGTTGTCTAGCCTCTTACAGCGCCACACAGCGAGCACTTCTCTCCCTGTCACTTTTAATAATACGATAACGTCACCACGGACAACAAGGCTGCCACAAACAACCAGGCAACAAAATAAATGTTTACTAGAAACGATCATTTAGTCAATATAGATGGTGAACATCAGTGTGTATCGCCGCAGTCAGGTTATTTGGAGATTTCTGCACATTTATCGCATCTTGGTTCTGTTTTGCATTTTTTGCACCTTAATCTGTTTACTCAGTATGATGTGTGAACACGTGCCTCTAGTCTTGTCTCAAATTACTTACTAATATTTTGAAAGGGTATACATTAATGTATGAGCAAGCCACTAAAGTTCCTCCACACCAAACTTTTCATTTCTGAACAGTTTGGTTCATCGTTATGCAACAATTGACTGAAACACCAGAAGTAGTGATGTCTCAATACTTTTGGTCACAAATGCAATAGCTTAGAAGTCAAACCCTATGGGTAGTTTAGGTAGATTGTACTTTTGTCTGCGTGAGAAAATGTGTTTAGATTGGCACTACTGTATTCTGCTCTGTCTTATCTTTCTTCATTATAGCAGATTGATTCTTTGGTTCCTCTTGTACCCAGACTTCCTGCGATTGTTTTCTCTTAATGAGAACCAGAAAGGAAATCACACCATCTCTCATACTCTTACTCCCTCAGTCACATTCTGGTAATAAAAGGCCACTCTGCTAATTATGTCCCAAATGTTGTGAGAACTGGAGGCTACAACAACCAAGAAACAGTGGACTCTACATTATAATTTCTTAATAGAAATCTATGTGCGAAAGTGTTTGATGCTCAGGAGTTTGACTCTGCATTTTCTGAAGGTACCTTCATTTAAGTGTATTTTCTTGTTTTATGCATGTTCCTGTGCATGTTTTATGAAGGCAACACAATTCAGGGAATTAAACAGCATTAGGAAGGTATTGTTAAACAAAGTGGATTGTGTAAAGCTCGATCACAGCAGATGTCGTAACTGGTTGTATCTGATGGAGGGTGGACTGAATGTGAATGGAATTAAGTACTTGTGGCTACTTTTTGTTGTAGCATGCATTACGTTGTGAATTTCTTTGAACAATTTTTAGATAAGTATACCATGGGTGCTGAAGTGATTCACAGTTTTAAATTAAATGCTTTTAAATTGAAATTAATATGAATTGCTTATCTTGCAAGATACATTTCCTCATGATCTACAGCCAATTTGCAGATTAACCACTATTTTTAGCATGGCAGGTATTATTGACAGGTTGGGGGTGACTGATATAGAGCCTGGTGGTTTGTCACAGGTAACTGGAGCCATCCACAGCTGCTGGACGTTTCATGGAGGTTTTCATTATAAAATGAATCTGATCACTAATCATGTTGATGCCACAGATGCTCAATTGGGTTTTAGTCCGAGGATTTGGGGAGTCCTGCAGTCAAATAGGGAGACACCTAAACACGTGACATGTTGACTTGTCCTGCTGGAAGACCATGTCTACCCTATGAAAGACAGTCAGCATGCATTGCTGTACATAATCAGCAAGGATGGATTCATAAATATATCACTTGAAAGAGGCTTCCACAAATATGCATGAGCCAAAAGAAACATCAAACATTCCTAAAACCATACTTCTGTCAAATCTTTTAAAAAAGAGAATAATGTAATAATTGCTTACTGTAATTATTTATTCCAATAATATTAATAATAATATTAATAATAATAATAATAATAATAATAATAATAATGTAATAACTAACTCAACAGTTTATAATATAATTCAGAGCTGAAAAATTGTGTGTGTGTGTTTGTGAAGTCAAAGCTGTCTTGGTATAACTGCATATCACTTTTGTCAAATAACTTTTGTCAAATAACATTTGATTTTGTTAAAATCACTCACTTTGGTTTAGGTATTCCTAGTTCTTTACTGGTCAGATGGAAAGACATCCGCTGGGAGGATGGAATGCAATAACAGGGCTTTTCCTCTTACATTTAACAGGCAAGTGCTTCCTCTTTGGATGGCAATCAGCCATTCGGTGGTGAATTGTGCAAACATACAACAAGCCAGCATACCAATAATTGAGTTTTGTTATGCACATATGTCTATTCAAACAATGTAAATGTGTGAATGACTTTGATCCTTCCATATAGGATGCTTGTTAGTGGAGGGGACCGGTCGCTGTAGTTTGTTCGGCCGGCAGCATGTACACACATTTGATGGAGTCATTTATGACTTTGCTGGGGATTGTAGCTACATGTTGGCTGGAGACTGCAATCGCAGATTATTTTCAATACTAGGTAAGAGCACATTTTTACAAAAGTAGAACAGTAAAATACTGTAAATGACAAAAAGTACAAAATTCAAAAGTACAGATTTTGTCCAAAAAATTGTGCAATGATACTAGTATGATATAATATAAACTAGCATGAAATCAAAGTTCCAATTCAACCTAAAGGAGTTAGTATAGAGTTAGAAAGTAGGTAGAATCCATCAAGGGTTCTTGGAATTTGCATTGTGAATTGAATTGCCTGTGTTGACTGCCAATGTTGGGCTTTGGATTTCCCCCACAATCCAAAGACATACAAATGTGTTACATTTGAGATACAAAATTGTCAGTGACTATGTTTGATATTAAAAACCTATGAACTGATCAACCTGGTGTTACTAGAAATTACTTGAAAATAAGTAAATTAATAAAAAGCTTGAAATAAAATAACAAATGTTATTTAATAAACAAAGATTGACATTTGAACTCCTTATTGATAAAATGATTTAAAAGATGTTATTGTGCCATTGTTTTTTTTTTTTTGTCTCATTGGGATTTTAACATTATGTTTTAATCATTTGTTTAATTCATGACAGGAAACTGTGACTTATTACTCAATTGTACAATCAGTACAGATGTTTATATTGAACACAATTATGGACAATTTAGCATTTTCAACTAACCTGGCCACATATTTTGGATTATCGGAGGAAACCAGCATTTCATCATATTTTATATCTTTTTTTTTGTTTACACATAATTGGTCTTATTTTTTACATGATATGTGTAAAGTTCAGTCTTCGTTAGTCAGAGGAGGTGCTTACACATTTTTGGCATTATGGTGTATGTTACAATCAGGCCAATGTATAACAAATGTCTCTTTGTGTATGTAGGGGATTTGTCTCAGGGCAACAGAAAAGGAGTGACCATTTATCTCGGAGAAGTGTTTGAGTTGCATTTGTCTGTTGATGGAATTCTATCACAAGGACCAGAAAGGTAGAAATTGATCACAACACACAAACTGCTTGCCATATAAGTAAAAATTATTTTGAAAAATTTGTCAGCATTGAAGTAAATACAATTAAAACAGGACTTTTAACTATTTAAAACAAGCCTCACTTGGTTATGCACTTTTGCATTAGATATGCTTATACACAACGGGCACAGGACAGCTTATTTATTGGAATATAAATGGCACGAATTACACTTCATGACAGGAAACAGTTACAATTTAGAAACCTTTTTTAATCATTGTGGGTTTTACACACACATCAATTATTCATCATTTTGATTTAACCCAATATAATCTAATCTTTCACTTGTTTACCTACACTTATGTGGGATCCGAATGCATTAATCTAACATTTCCTGCATATGTTGTGTGTGTGTTACAGGCTTGCTTTGCCATATGCCTCTGGCTCAGTTTTTGCAGGTTTTGAGCTGGGCAGTGTACGCTTGTGGAGTGAAGAGTTTGGCTTCTCTATTCGAATTGACCCCATGCACAACATTGAACTCACCCTTGCCAAAAGCCATGCCAACAACACGTGTGGACTGTGTGGCAACTACAACTCCATGCCAGGGGATGACTACACTGCACAAGAAGGTAAATTCTTGTGGGAAATGGGTGGAGACAGATCCTGCAAAAGAGACCAAACAATGGGAAATTACTCTGCACCATATCAGAAGTTTTCACTGTTTGCTTTTGTTCACTATATCTGCTGATTAATTTACCGTTTCATTGTATTATGAGAAAAAAAGTTAGGCTTGTGCGACGGCATAAGTGATTGAGTATGTTGATGAAGCATCACAGTAAAAACAACAGAAATAATCGTTTCTGAAGCATTTCCACAGGAAACACTGGCTCACTGCAACAGTTTAGAAGCAATGTTTCTTGTTTGCAAAATAAAGTAAGAGTATAAAGAAAATGTCGTATTTTTAAGGCATTGGGACTTAAATGTTGAAACTTCCAGTGTACAAAGTCTTGTTTTATTCATTGCTTTTACCGCCTTTCTCAGATTTGACAGCTCTGGTTCCAACACTACATTCGTAAACACTTGACTTTCCTGGAGGTGTTTATATAAAATATAACAGCTGAAAAAAGTATGTTGGTATTTCAAGGGGGTTAACTTAGAACACCAATGTTAAAATTAGTAACGCCATCACTAATGCTGGGTATATTTTACCCGGTAAAAAACGCCTGATTTAAACACACTAACCGGGCAATTTTCATTCAGAAAAAAAATGTTACTCTCTATCACTAGTCGGGTGAAAATCACTCAAACTCTTCTTGAAAAAACATAGATGGAGGAGGAAATCAACCAAATCATTAATGACATCAATGAGCATCCCGAAGCTCCCCAAAGTCCATCATGTAACTCAGACAGCAGCAACACAATTAAAATCACATGACAAAAATTGTGCGCTATTATGCGATAGTGTTCTAGGGTTAATCATGTTGTAATAACATTTTAGCCGATATTCAGTAGGTTTTAAGATCAGCAATACTGTGGCGGTCGAATGATTGTATATAAGAATGTTATTGAAGTAGCAATAATAAATTAAAAATTATATATTGATTGCCACTTTGGACTGTTATATTAATGTGTTGTTTGTGGGTTTTTGTGTGTTTAGGATTTGTGACTGAGGATCCATATGACTTTGCCAACTCTTGGGCTCTTAATGGAGCCGCCGAACCGTGTAAACGTGTAAAGCCTCCTTCACAGACCTGTAATACTACAGGCGACTCGGTCAAGGTTAGATAATCATCTGTAAATGTCAGTAAAATGCTAATAAAAAGTATAAAATATTAAAGTATTTTCTTTTATTTGTATTGTGTTGAAATATAAAAGGAAAACCTTTATGTCATAAATATTTATTCTTATAGTTTTAACTATATCATCTTATGCTAACAACAGAGATCTATTAAAAATTGTAAAATTATTTTTTGCTATTTGCACTAGGTCAGGTCTGTTTTTTTTTATTATTACACTATATGCAATCCCAATTCTGGATTTTTATTTCCTGTTATTTTTGAACAATGTTAAATATTTTTCAGTGTTTCTGTTTTTTTGTTTTAAAACAAGTTACAAGTTGAGTCATCGTGTGATTTAAAATACTATTTTATGCTTTTAATATATTATATTATTATTTTATTGTTAGAAGTGCGAAATATATCCTTGAATTATAAATGAGTAAACTATTACTATTTTGCTCAATGATTGTACATTATTTTTATTACACATATTTTGCTGTGTTGTATGCAATGTTGAATATTTTGTTGTATGTAACAGCAAGAAAATCCTGGGTTTTATGCCCAGGTTGCAATTTTATTTTAATTTGCAGTATGAATTGTTTATACACAGAAAATGTGATGTATTCAGACACTATTAAACTTAATATTTTCCTAAAGAACCATTTTACTTTAAGTGTAGGCAAACTTAAACAAAACAAAACAAAAGTTGTTTGTTTGTGTGTGTAGCTTATGTCCAAATGTGAGGTTCTGCGTACCTCTGCAGTGTTTCTACACTGTGTTGGCCTGGTGGATGCTGATGCATTCTTGTCAGCATGTGAGTCAGATGCATGTCACTGCCGGGATAAAGAAGAGTGTGTGTGCCAGGCTCTGCTGGAGTATGCTCGTACATGTGCTAGCCATGGACTGGTTCTATCCGGTTGGCAGACACACAGCCAGTGCAGTGAGTAACAGACAAATACAAAAGTTACAAAAACACACTGGGTTTAGGTAACATAATGAGAAACTGTGGGTCTGTGTCTTTGTATTTCTGCTGTTCAGGTCCAAAGTGTTCTATAGGAATGCAGTACAGCGAATGCTCCCCACAATGTTCCACATCGTGTCAAAGTCTCAACATACATGAAGTCTGTGAAGACAAGTGTGTGGATGGATGCACCTGCTCAGGTTTTTACAGAACTTATCCTTGTCAAAGAGAGCAATAACCAGAATAAGAATACCTACTTGAAGTTTCAGTCATACCTTGACTTATGTAAACACACCCAGGTTCTGTTATGCACAGACATACACATGCTGTAATCGGTATGAACACTTGCAAAAATCTGGACTTTCATGGAGATACTTGAGGACATAATAATGAGCACATGTGAGATACAATGAGCACATAAGCGAGTTTGCATGATGAAGGGAGTAAATGGTAGGAGACTTTGGTACCAAGCTTTCTCTAGTGTAAAATATGTATATGTGTTTTATGCAGTAAGGTGGGATTAAAATGCATGCACGTTAGTCCCCAGCTGCATTTAATACAATAAATAGGCTTTTAGCTTTTACTGTCTACTCTAGATGTTTGTGTCAATATTTGAAAAGATTCACACTATTTAGTTAGCAAAAACTCTATAAGCATTTTGTGTAAGTTTTTGTGTTTTCTGAAGTTAACCAACCTCACACTGGTTGTACTTTGGGGCGGCACGGTGGCTGAGTGGTTAGCACTGTCGCCTCACAGCAAGAAGTCTTGGGTTTGATCCCCGGGTCGGGCTGGGGACTTTCTGTGCGGAGTTTTCATGTTCTCCCGGTGTTAGCATGGGTTTCCTCTGGGTACTCTGGTTTCCTCCCCAGTAGTCCTCTAGGGTTTCCTCCCCAGTAGTCCTCTAGGGACAGTGTAGCCTAGTGGGTAGAGCATTGGGCTGGGAACCCAAAGGTTGGGGGTTCAAATCCAGGCTCTG
>JAOTRQ010078546.1:0-11728 GCA_028565875.1 Hoplisoma paleatum
TTTATGTGGTTGGAGAAAGAAAGAGTACTGTCCAGTATAACACCAAGAGTTTTAACCTGCACAGACACTGGTATAACCGATTCTGCAATGGTGAGCGAGCATAAATTAGATTTTGAGAGTGTTGCTTTGGACCCGACCAGAAGTAGCTCAGTTTTACTGCTATTAAGCTTTAGTCTACTCTGGCTTAACTTGGTCAACTCTGCAGACTGTGTACTGAAATGCAGTTTATATAAGGGTGAGGTAGAGAATTGCCAATATAAATAATTTCGATTTATTATATAAATGTAATGAATTGCTCTAATGAGGGAATCAGAGACATAGATGCAAAACAACAGATGTTTACTAATTGAGATAGGCACAGCAGCTTTTCGTAAGTAGCGTATGGAGGCAATAGGCAGGAGGAGCAATGGAAGGGATGTTGCCACTGTACTGGAGGAGAGGCTGCTACCCAGGGTAATGCTGGGAACCTGGATAGGAGATATAGAGCAGAAAACACACCGAGCAAAAACAATAAAACAAAATAAATGATGTACAGCTAGGAAGGGAAACACTGGAGAAGAAAACCTGCTCTACACACTACAGAAAAAGATGACAGGACTAAACTCAAGGTCTGGGGATTGGGCCAAAATACAGTAATAAACACTACCAAAGAACAGGGATAGCATGAAATGTAGAGATGGGAAGGAACACGAACCAAAGACACTAAATAGCACAGATAAAGAAAGTGGGGTGGTGAACTGCTCGAGGCGGCGGACGGACAGAACCGTGAATGGCCAGATAGATGGAGATAACGAGGGAGATAGAGAGAGAGTTAGTAGGGAGAGAGGGAGAGAGCGTTAGTTCACCACTAGAGTATCTGTTAGTATGAAAGAGAGAAGAATTAGTAATAAAAAACATATAACATGAACTCAAGCAGGACCGCGTCGGCGGGGCAAGCTGGGATGAGACCACTGTCAGCACCAGCCGGCCGAAAACCAACCACCTGACAAATAAATAATTACTCAAAATGCTCAGAGACAAACAGCGAATAGGAGAGAGGTAAATGAGTAAGATACCAAGGGCTACAGACAAACAAAAACTTGGAGCAAGAATAATAAGATAAAGACGGCTCAACCTCGCACTCACTCATTCACAAAAAAATATTGCAAATGGAGAAGGGAAAGGAGGAGGAGTGGGGGAGCACGGAGAACCGTGGAAGACACTCAGAGTACGCTATACAGATCAAACACACACTCACCCGACGGAGAAAAACACGGAACTAGATACGGAGGTCACTTTAGGAAAAAGGAAATGGAAGAATCCCTAGGATTAACGCTCAGTATGTCGGCAAACGATTAATACTTCGCCCTCGAGCAGAGAAACTGGAAACCTTATAAAGGAAGACAAAAGACCCGGAAATAATGAGCCGCAACTGGTGAGAAGGAAATCACGTTCTGATTATTAGGCGGGGCTACGGGAGCGAGAGAACGCAAGAGATTTCTTAAATAAATGAATTGATTTTATTTAATTGTTTACATACTAGATTTTATTATATGTATGAAGTGTTCATTATTTTATTTTTATTTCATGTAGAAATAATACTAAATGGTTGTGTCAAGCTATGTACTGGAGAGCATACAGTGCCTGAACTGATACCTCAAGTTTAGTCTGCTCATCTGCATCTCCAACAATTCCTTGACATTATAGTTCTGCAAAGCCAAGAGCATGCACTGCAAACATTTTGGGAGATGTAGCAGTTGCCTACTAGTAGCAGTTACCTACTAAAAACAGCTATATTAGGTCTGTGGTCAGCCTCTGTTGTGACCTTTACCCGACCGTACAGGTAATGGTGAAAACATTGGCATGCAAATGCAATTGTAGCCCTTTTCTATATATTAATAATATCAGTGGGCTCTGGGTTCGTTACCTTATTATATTACTAAATAATTAATTTAATAAAAATCTTAATTGCAAATAAAATAAACAAAACACTGAGCATTAGTTACAGTTTCTTACTAAAAACAGCATATAAAATCACAGCACTTTAAACAAAAATACCATCGTTAAGGACTTAAATTATTATAAACGCAAACTATAGCCGGAACTCGCAAAATTAACTACGTGGCAGGCCTGTGTCTTCACTCCATGAGCAAAAATAACTCAAATTAAAGTACCTCCAGTAAGTCACGTATTTGATCCTAAAGGGTCAGTTACACGGGGTGTAAGTCCAGGTATCCAGGAAAACCCGACGCTCACTGTCCTTACGCCCAAAAAACGCGCGGTCCAGTTCCAACTCAGCCGTGTCCTTGGTGTTACTGCCTGTGCTTTTTGGGGTCCATGGAAATTCAAAGTGCAACTAGGTCTACTCGGTCGTTATCCAGTTCGGTAACGGCACACTACAAGCTATTAAGTCCAACTAATTTAGCGAACTCCAACACGTAGCTCATTAGTAAGAACTTGTTCATTCTAAAACTATTAGCTAGTGGTAATGTTACACTCCCCGAGCCCAGGGTCAGTGTGGACAGATTATATACCTGTAAACAGGGTGAAAAGACGAGACACAAGGCAGCATGACTTATCTGTCTGTACATTCAGTTAATATTTCTGCTTAATCCTAAATATATAAATTCAATATATAACATTGCCATACATTTACAATGTCGAAACATTACTTCACAATCACATACAAAATATACATCCCACCTACACCAGTAATATTTAATCATGAATTCAATGAATGTCATTATCAATAGTCAATCAGACTAACTGTATTTCCCAGTAGTGGAGGAACATTAGCATCACAATACAAGTGACTAAGTAGAACATACTTTTTGTAAACAACACCTTTTAGTGCAAATAACACAATTCAGTCTCATAAGCTCAATACCCATATATACATAACATATCATTAATAAAACATTACATAGACAGTTACAAGAGCAGAGAAACAGATTAAATGCTACAACGCTAACAATTTTACATTGAATCCTATGAACAAAACGCTAACCACGTGTACTAAGGCTAATGCGGCCTTTCGGTCATTGCCAGAAAATAAATGTAATGTATAATAAATGTAATAATGAAAATACAATATAAATTAAATAATAGAATATAACAAAAGCTAATATTTGCATAATTCTAGTACCATTTTACTAGAAAAGCTAACTAATCTCGGAGCACTATAAACTAATTTTAACTCGGTTGCAAATTAACCTACCTGTACATATACATACACAAATCCACCCATCACATATATTTACATTCGTTTATACAATATTTTTACATTTCTCACCAGTAAACAGGGTGAAAAGACGAGACACAAGGCAGCGTTACTTATCTGTCTAGTAACTTCTCGATTCTGAGAAGCTAAGCTGCTAACAGCAGTACTACACAATTGCCACAGCTCACCCTACAGGATGTCTCCCGCAACTACAGCAAAATACGTATTTCAGTAGCTTTCTCCAAAACAATTTGAAAACAAAATATATACATTAAACATTAAATAAACATTAATCACAATTGTGACCAACACATTGTGGGTGTCACACTAACACATCATTTCCTAAGCTTCGCGTAAAAACTTAATTGTAGCGTAACTTGATACATGCACTTTGGTGGGTTATCTGGTTGATAAACCTACCCACACATCACTTTTATTTTTCCTCTCCAACTCCATCACCATGGCTAAACTCTTCTTCTGTTTCTCTCACTCTCTCCTTTTTAGCGCCCCCTCTTCTAAACCTGCATTACACTCCCATGCAGTCCCTTTCCCTTATTCATACATTACAGATACCCAAAAATGAAACATTAAATATAACAACATGAAACATGAAATTTACAATAATTAAACAAACTTCAGTAAATGAAATTACATCAAACCAAACAACATTCAAATTAACTCAACATATATAGATAATTATAAACTAAACTATTTAACCTGGCTACACAATGCTAAAGCATTCCTTCTCAATTTAAACATAATTCTGTTCAGATGATGAGAGAGACCTGGATGCAAATGCAACTGGCTGCCTTTCCTGCATGAGGCAGCAGCCAAGGCCCTTTTGGCTCATGTTCAGGCAAATTATTCATTAATATTGCTGTAGTGACGAGCTGTTTTATTTCTTGTAATGTTTAGTCATTTTTCGGTAACCAGTGCCAGACTGTTTCTTTGTCCATCAATCTTTTATTGATTGCTTAGAAACCAAGACACGAATATTAATAACACACTGCAAGGAAGTCGTTGTTGATGTTTATTTTATTTGGTAGATAGTTACAGATCTCGATGTGAGCTAGGAACCTGGACAACAAAAGTGGAATATTGGGATCTGAACGGGAAACAACCCTGGTGGTGATCAGTGGTATTACAGTGCTGCCACTCTGCCAGTCGGGGAGCTGACATTGGCTTGCCAGTATCAGGGTGGAATGCGGGGTCTTGGAGCTGGAAAACCCTGGAGGAATTAGCCAAACACATGAGAACAGGAACTTAGTTAATGGAGCAAAGAAACAGAATCACTCAAATTTGTGGATGGACTCAAAACAAGGCTGGAACAAATAAATAAGAAACATAGAAAAGATCAGTCAACTTGGAAGGAAAACTCGAATGATTACAGGACATGTAACATATGATGACCATCGGGCGGTGACAGGGGCGGTTAATGAGTGGTGCACATAATGGTGGACGCATTAATAGGCAATACTACAAACCTAACACAGTGTTCTCAATGGCTTACAAAATTGACAGAAATTTTGCAAGAATGTTATGAATCCCACAAAATGCTGCACTGCCTTAGCATCTGAGGGTGTTGGCATCTCTACTACTGTTTTTATTTTTGCTAAATCTGCTTTCAGGTCCTCTACGGATAGATATTGCCTGTGGAAGAGAACCACTGATATCTTAAACTAAAGTTTCTGTTTAACTTCCCTGCATCAATTAATGAGGGAAAGTAGCTTGTCATCATGATCTTGGCATTCCTCCAACTTGCACTGACCACACTCAACAATTAGGATGTCATTTGCAATAGGTTTAACTCCACTGAGGCCTGGCAATAATTTATGCTGCTTTCTCTTGTACACCTTAGGAGTAACAGGAACTCCTGACAAGAGCTTGAGCCAGCACATTTTTTCCCAGTATGTAGTTATACGGCTGCTTTCCTCATTGAGCTTGCACTTTGGCCTTGGGAAGTTTTTATAGCACATCTTGTGGCAGCTGATCTGTCTTGACTATTTCAAACTCCAATTTGTATGTTTTATTGTGGATGATGCATAGTTGTTGCCACAAAAGCAGCACTGAACTGTGGGGGTAGTTGTGCCTGGCAGCTGCTTAGTGCCCTGCTGGTGCACTGCATTTACTCAATCTTGAGGTAATGCATCATTAATCTTAGTTTTTGTTGGTCAGTTCCGCCATGCTACAAGTATCAATAGCAATATTTAGTGTGAGTTAGCACTCCCTTAACAGACATCTATGTGTTTTTTCATCTGAAATGCCAAGCATCATTTTGTCTTGTGAATAGGTGATCTTTGAGCTCACCATTCTCACATGTAGCTGCAGTGTCTGATTTCATCTTTAATTCCTCTTAATCTTTATGTCAACTGGAACCTGTACGGACACAACATGCTTAAATCCTGGTAATCTGTAATTGCCATTCCAATCTTGCATCTGAAAAAATATTTCCATCCCACTTTAAAATGGGTGCTGTTACAATTTGGATCATTTGGATCCTTGCATACCTGTCTCAAATCTCCATTTCTTATCAAAGGAAATGGATAAATGGTCACCTCAAAGGTACATACATTCCTTGCACAACATGGCATTTATAAAGTTTTTCAAATAGGTTTCTGATCTTTGCACCGGACAGAGACTGTCCTCCTATGAGACACTAATGATCTCTACATTCCACTTATGCTGGCTTTTTTAAATTTGCTAATCCTGCTACATCATGCATCTGCTTTTGATTTAGTTAACCACAACATTCTTCCATCTAGGCTTTAAGCAATTGGTATCACTGGCTTAGCATTTTCATGGCTACAGACATATCTCACTGACAGACAATAGTTCGTTTCTGTTGGTAGTCAAAGGTCTTCCATTAATGTGGTACATCATGGAGTACCTCAGGAATCTGTTTTTAGGCCCCTTCTCTTTATATTGTACATTTTGCCGATTTGGTAGCATTGATCAAAAACACAGTTTGGACTTCTACTGTTATGCACAGTGCAAAACAACTCTTTATCCTTTTGCATTACTGAACTTAAAAATTGTCTCAGTTTGACTTATCTCAGTCTGAACATGGGCTGAAGACTGAAGTTTTGTATATCTGCTTCAAATCTTAGATAATATTCTTTTTATAGCATTTCATTTTGATAAGTTAACAACTAAGTCTGCCAAAACCATCACTAACCTTGGTGTATTATTTAAATCAGTCATGATTTTTCATATACATCTATATAAAACCATTTTGAATAGTAATATTTCAAGAACAACAGATTCATAATGTCATTTTGACTAGTAATATGTCACCATTGCTTACATGGTATTCCAGCTTCTCTTAGTCATCATCATCATCTTTGATGATTTTTGAACTGAGACGATATGAGAGGATAAACCTGAATAGTTCAAAAAAACCATCAGGTTTGTCAGGCATTCGGGTATGTTGATTGTTGGCCAAATTTTGGAAATAGGCTGACCCTTAACAAGTATGAATTTAAACTTGATTAATTTAGTCAATCGGGGCATTACTTCCTATTTTAGCTTCTTTTAGCGCAATGTTCTGAATCATAAAAAGATTAAAACTAACAGCCTAGGAGCATGTATTTGTGTTCTGGGCGTTTGTAATTGCGTTGTGTAATTCTCATCTTTAATGTTTTGTGTGTTTGATGAAATGGGTTTTTTAAGGACCACTCAGACCACACCAATAACAACGAGTTTGTAGAAATAAAGTTTATTGACTATGAAACAGAATTCCAAATTGGTAGAAAAATGCTGAAACTGTCTTACAAGGCTGAGATCCAAGAGGAGTAGAACAAGGAAGATAATAGGTAATGGTCGAGAATCTAGCAAAGAGCGGAATCAGCTGTGTCCAGTGATTTAACACTTTGTGCGACCACATTTGTAACAATGGAACTAAAATTTGATGGAAACACTCACCGAACATAGTCAGCAAAAAAAATGAGAATACTGAATCTGGGAACTAGTTAAATGAGTGCAAACGGCAAAAACAAGGGTATGGGTAGAGCACACACACTGTCTGTCGCCATGCCTAGAGTTTTAAATGCCTTCTGTTCTGCAATTGTGCAGATCCGAAACAGGTACACACATTCTGAAGATAGGAATTCCTTTCTTTAGAGCAATGTATTATTGTAATTGATTCTATTTGATAGTGTTAGGCAATGTTCTACTTTTAGTTCTCAAACATGGCTCATTCTTCCTGTTGTCCTCCACACGCTCAGCTGTTTGTGGTCATACTGATTAGTTGAAAATATCACTAGGTTAGTGCACCAGTTCCTTGATGGAACTTAGTATGTTCCTGGCATTCTCAAATCTTTTGCTTGGTGTTTTTCTTGCTCTGATGTGTGCCAATTAAATAGATAAAATTGAGAATTTGGTACTCAGTGTTCCATGTAAAATATACATCATGTAACACAAACTGTATGCCATAAACTAATCAATCAGCTAATTAAACTTACATCTGAGTGTGATCCTTGTTCCAGACTTCTTTTGCAAAGGTGAGCCATCTATTATGTATACCAGGTTACGTTGAGCTGAACAGTAGTTTTTAATAAACCTACTTTGTGAAGGGTTGAGAAGTTCCAGTCCCTCATACTATCGAGGCAATCACCAAACTCACAATTTGTGGGGTGTGATGCGATTCCCTAAACATTTGATAAAGATGGTCAAAACCACAGCGATGAACTTATTCACAATTTAGAGGGGGCGCTAGTGAGTGACATAACCACACCCTTCACATGTGACCAACTAATTGTTGAGTGTTATCAAATTTTGATGTGTGGAGCAAATATCCCCCCTCCAAACACTATCATTTAACAACAGGATTAAATCCACAAATTCCAATTTATCAGTTTATCGATTAGTTTGGGGATGGAAACCAGAGGACAAACTGACAGAGGCACCTATTGCATTGCAGAAGGCCTTCCAGACCCTAGATGTAAATTTGGGACCCCGGTCAGAAACAATGTTCAGTGGAATCCCACTGATACGGAAAACTTGATCAAAGATTATCCTGGCTGCTACTAAGCGGACTGCTTTGAAGAATCAATCGACAACGGTTAAAATAACCTTCTTGTCCTGAGAGTCCGGAAGGCCAGTTATAAAGTCCAACACAATGTGGGACCAGGGCCGCCCTGGGACAGGAAGAGGTCAGAGGAGGCCAGAAGGAGGCTGGTGTAAGGGCTTACTCTGAGCACACACCAAGCAAGCAGAGACAAACTCTCTTGTGTCCACCTCCAGCATTGGCCACCAGAAATGCTTCCAAATGATTGCTAGGGTGTGATTAATCCCTGGGTGGCAGGCAAACTGTAATTCATGTGACCATTTCAGAATGGGAGTACAGGCAGAACAGGGAACATATAGACATCCGGGCAGTCCAATGCTGGATTGGGTTCCTATTTCTGGGCCTGTCAAACAGTTTTCTGAATCTCCAATGAGACTGCAGCCACAATGCGGTCATTGGCAAGACTCTGATCTTCTCCCTGCTGTGCCTCCTCTGCAGCATACAAGCATGAGAAAACATCAGGCTTGGTGTTGCACATGCCAGGTAAGGATAAAATTGAAAAAAAGAGTGCCTAGAGAACCTGGCAAGAGTTTAGCTGTTTAACGGCCTGGACATAGGACAGGTTTTTGAAGCTTGTCCAAACCACAAAAGGCTGAGTGGCCTTTTCCAGCCAGTGTGTCTACTCTTACAAGGCTAGCTTGATGTCAAGAAGTTTCCCAATTTTGTAATTGGCAGGAGACAAACGGCAGGAGAAGTCTGCACAGGGATAAAACTTGTCATTAGGCCCGGACCGCTGAGAGAGAACAGCTCCCACTCCGGTTTACAAAGAATCCACCTCGACTACGAATGGTTTGGAGGGATCGGGTTGGATGAGTCACAAACCTTGATTTTAATTGGTCAAAAACAGATTGTGCATCAGGGGCCCAAGAAAAAGCCTGTTTGTTTGACGTCAGGCAAGCAAGTGGGGCTGCCACCCTACTATAGTTGAGGATAAAACGCCGGTAAAAGTTAGCGAAGCCTAAGAACTGCTGCAGCTCCATCCGGTTTGGGAGAAATTGGCCAGTCCAAAACCGCTTTCACCTTCTCTGAATCTGCCCTGATGTGGCCGAGCTGAACCACAAACCCTAGGAAAGAAATTGTCTGTAAATGTGTGGAACACACATTTCTCAGCTTTGACAAAGAGGTGTTTTTGCATGTGGCGCCCTAGGACCACTCGTTCATGCTGGACATGAACCTCTTCCAGGTTCTTAGAGAAAATCAAGATATCAATTCATCAAGGTAGACGAATACAAACCAATACAGGAAGTCATGTAGCACATCGTTGACAAGGGCTTGGAATGTAGTTGGCACAGTGGTGAGCCCAAATGGCATCAACAAGTATTCAAAATGCCCCAAGAGCGTCATCCATTCGTCGCCTTCTCGGATCCAGACTGGTAGGCGTTCCAGAGGTCGAGTTTACTGAAGACCATGGCACCAGACAGGGAGTCAGAAATTAAAGCTGTAAGGAGCAGGGGATATCTATTACGTACTGTTATTGCATTGAGGCCCCAATAGTCAATGGCAAAGAGTCTTATCTTTCTTTTCGCCCCCCCGGCACCCAAGAGTGAGGTGGAGGGTTGTATGAGGCCTGTAGCCAAGCACTGGGAGATATACTTTTCTATGGCTTCCCTTTCTGGGTGGGAGAGATAAAATAATTTGCTAGTAGGCTAAAGTGCACCAGGGAAACGATCTATCGCACAGTCGTAGAATCAATGAGGAGGTAGGGCGAGTGCCAAATCCTCTCAGAACACCTCACCAAGAGCATGGTAAACATTCGCTATCTGGTTGAGGCAAGGCGGCTTGGCATTGGGTGGCTCCTGGTCCTGGCAGCAAGGTGGGGGAATAGACAGTTTGCATGGCATAACTCACTCCTGGACTCAATCTTCCCAAGGTGCCAGTCTATTTGGTGGTTGTGGTTCTTCAGCCAGGGGTAACCCAGCACTACCAGGGATCTAGGGGAAAGAAAACCCACAACTACCAGGGATTTAGGGGAAGAAAGAACCACAAAGGACAGTAATTCTCTGTGGTCACCTGCAATGGCTATCAAGATCAGACTCGTTTGGTGGGTGACTCGGGCTCTGCATCCAGGATATTTTTTTCAGATCCCGAATCAAGTAATGCAGAAAGGGTAATGGGTCATTTGGTTGCAGAGAAGGTGAAAGGAATAAAGGGGGCAGTTGTGGAGAAGGGAAAGGGCAGCCTGACAATGTCCACATGCCAACTATTGAGCTTTGGTGTTTGCGCAAACTGGACACGTGTGTAAGAGGTGGCCTGGCTGGTCACAGTACAAACAGACACCCGTCCTCAGACGTTGGTTGCGTTTTTTAGATGTGAGGCGGAATCAGAAGGGAGAGAGAGTGCCATTACAGAACCCCTAAGAAAAGTGGCTAGATGAGGGGTGGTCCGACGGGTACAGGGTGGTGCCCATGGGCGGAAGGACCTTTCCATATGACGTTCCCGGAGTCTTCCATCCAGCCGAATGGCTAAGTCGATTAGTTCTTGTAGGGCCAACTCGTCTTTTATGTTTTCATTCAGCCCTCATCTGAACACGGCTCTCAAGGCACGATCGTTCCACCCTGAAACTGCTGCCAGCACGTTGAACTACACAGAGTAGTCAGTAACTGTTTGGGGCCCCTGGGACAGAGTAAGCAGCCAAGATTCTGCGTCTCCGTCCTGGTTGGGATGTTCAAACACAGCACAAAACATCTGTAAAAAGATATTGTAAGATGCCCAGGTAGATGAGTCTGCAGAAAACGTGGCTTCGGCCCACGAAAGTCCCTTCCCCCAGAGGAGGCCTAGGATAAAATATATCTTGGCAGAAATAGACTGGAAGGCAGAAGGTCATTGCCCCCAAACCAGGGAACACTGAAACAAGAATGCCTGGCATTTTTCCATTTCCCCATGAAAGGTATCAGGTAGGGTTACTAATGCTGGAATTAAGCTTGAAGCGGTAGGTTGCACCTCTCTTCTTGCAGCATCTGGGGAGGCCTGGTCGGAGGGGTTTACACAAGGTTTAGGAGTGGGCACCGGGCGATAGAGCTCGCCCAGGTGTTGCACAAACTAAGGATTACTATCAAACAGTGACTCAAGGAGATGCTCATGCTGAGAAAGCTGATTGCCCTGAGCAGCAAGGTGAGTTCTCCACTGACTTGGGTCGGGACTTGGTGGCACTGTTGGTTCGTTCCAATTTTTCGCCAGATGGTACTGTTATGGTGCGGTTGGTGAGGAACCACAAAATAGATACCACCAGCAGAGAGTATATACAGAAAGTCTTTATTGACAAAATTGGAAAAAGCACAGTATCAAGGTTTGGTAGCAGACCATCTGACAAGGACTGTGTGGAATAGAATAGAAATACTTCATTAATCCCCGAGGGGAAATTGCAGGTATTACAGTGGAAGCAGTTCATGTATGAAAAAGGCAAGTTTACATATATAATATATAGAGAAAAAATAAAATAAAAATAAAACAAAATAATAATAATA
>JAOTRQ010078556.1:0-11727 GCA_028565875.1 Hoplisoma paleatum
CTCTCTCTCTCTCTCTCTCTCTCTCTCTCTCTCTCTCTCTCTCTCTCTCTCTCTCTCTCTCTCTCTCTCTCTCTGCTTTACCTCACTACACACTCCTTTTAATTCCACTCTCCGTTTCACATTTTGATCGCAGTGCTTCATTTTATTGCCTCTAAAACCCTAAAACTTGTATCACATCTTCTCAAGTACCCCCCCCCCCCTTCTCCTCTCCTTGAAATATCATCCGGTCCTCACGTCACTCCCTTCCTGCATCACCGTCGCCGTCACGACCGTTTCCTAATTAATCTGACACGGTAATAATGCTTCTAATTTCATCACGAAGCCCAGATGAGACGGGAATAAAAATAAAGCTGGAGATTTCACACGATGCTTTTTTTCAGGGCTGGGAACAGTTAAGGAGGCAGGACTGACCCGCCTAACCATCTGTACTAAAAAAAAACTAGCATGTAATTAGCATTTCCAGTCTGAGGGGAATGAATCTTAAGTGGTTTTATTTTCTCAAGCACTCAAGAACTTCTCTGTTCCCACAATATAAAACACACAATTGAATTGTCGTAACTCGATGGTTAGAGAACTGAGCTTGTGATCGGAAGGTTGCTGGTTCGATCCTTGAGAGTCGACAGATCACAACAGAAGTGCACTTGAGCGAGACGTCTGTCTGTCTGCCATGCCGCTCATGTGTGCTCACTATTGCCCCCTAGTGCATGTTCACTTAACTCCACCGATCCCGTGTTGACATATTCTGATTTGGAGGTTGTGGTCAGAGCTCAGGGTCAGTCGGTATTGTCCTCTGCTACCATCATCCTTGTTATTTTTGCCCTTGGTGTGGTCACTGTTGTCCTCTGCTACCATCATCCTTGTTGTTTTTACCCCTGGTGTTGTCACTATTGTCCTCTGCTACCATCATCCTTGTTGTTTTTACCCCTGGCGTTGTCACTATTGTCCTCTGCAACCATCATCCTTGTTGTTTTTACCCCTGGTGTTGTCACTATTGTCCTATGCTACCATCATCCTTGTTGTTTTTACCCCTGGCGTTGTCACTATTGTCCTCTGCTACCATCATCCTTGTTGGTTTTGCCCCGGTGTAATATTTTTGATGATGCCACAGTTGTCCTGACAGTAACCATTTTTATATTTATTATTATTGACATATTGGATTGAATATTATTATACGTGGTGTTGGGTATTAAATGAACGCTGTGTTATGTTGTTTGTCTGCCACCGTTATGTCGTCATGTTTGTTGTAATTAAAATCTCCGTCCGTTTCACCGATGCTCTTTTAATCAGTAGTATTATGACTCTCATCACTGCTGTTATTAGCATCATTATCACTATTGTTATTGGTGTCTTTAATGTTGTGTCCTCATTATCATCATCATTATCAGCGTTGTTGATGTTAATTAGCGAGTCGTCACTGTTGTCTGTATCGCTGCTGTCATCATCATTATCACAGACATCCGATTGTTCGAACAGAGACCTTCTACAACACTACAGGAAACCTTCTGACCAATAAACACACACACACACACACTCTCTCTCTCTCTCTGTCTTTCACTCTCTCTCTTTGTCTCTCAGATTATCCTGATCCTCCATCAAACCTGAAGCTCCTGAGTGTCTCGCCCACCTCTGTCACTTTGGACTGGATGCCCGGCTTTGATGGAGGTCTCATTCAGAATTTCCGGGTCAGGTGCGTCACAATGTGTAAATAAAGCTGACATAACCCCAATACCTGTACCCCAATATCTGTATCTTACGACATGTACCCCAATACCTGTATCCTTACTACATGAACCCCAATACCTGTATCTTACTACATGTGCCCCAATACTTCTACCCCAATACCTGTATCTCAATACCTGTACCCTATTACCTGTATCTTAATACCTGTACCCCAAACATGTACCCAAATACCTGTACCTCATGCAATTACTTCAATACCTGTGCTTCAATACCTGTACTACATACCTGTTCCACAATACCTGTATCCTAATACCTGTACCCTATATATCAGTACTCTGTACCTGTACCCCAATGCCTGTACTGCCGTTGTGGTACAAGTTGTGACAGTACTAGTGATGGGTTGTCAATTGTTTATTAGGGTTTTAACATCATGTTTTACACTCATGGTAATATGTTGTTTGTTTATTGTTTGTTTGTCCAGGTACCGATGGGCGGGTTCCACCAGTCACCAGTATGTGGATGTGTTTCCCCCGAGAGCCACCGTCTACACCGTGAGCGGCCTGAGACCTTCCACCACCTACAACTTCTCAGTTAACGCCATCAACTTCATAGGAGAGAGCGGCTACGCCGATAACGGGGCGGTGATCACAGTCATCACTAGCGGTCAGTATTAAGCTTGCATTTAGATTCTTAACACAGTTAGTTGGTTCTTTGCACATGTAAGCAGATAAGAGACTAGAGAGACAGACAGACATACATACAGCTTTTTTTGCTTTTAGAAATATTTCAGTGATCTGAACAGAAATAAGCGAAAGGGGTGTACATACTTTTTCACAGTGCTGTGTAAATAAAGTATAATAAAATAACCCGGTGGAGGCAAATATAGTGAAAATAAAGCCGAGCGCCCTACTGAACCCTGAGAGACTCTTCATGCAAGAGCAATTTTATCAGATTTGAGTCTGTTCAGACCTCTGACAGCTCGATGTTTACTGTGCGTGTGTGTGTGTGTGTATGTGTGTGTGTGTGTGTGTGTGTATCCCTCTCCCTCTTATTATAATGCAGATCTTGTTCCTGAGCCAGATGTTCCCCATCGTGAAGACCCAGTTCATGAAGAAGGTGCTGCGCTGGCGTTTCTGCTGCCGCTTTCACTGCCGCTATTCATCACGTACAGAGTCGAACCGTCAGCACTCGCACACGATCAATATTTACATTTACATCCGTCCTTCTTAAGCCGTCGCATTTCAGAGCCGAGTACGGAGCGGCTACTGCTGAGCCGTTCAGATCCAGCTGCGGGGCCCAGCTGTGGCAACTTCTTCAGGGGGGCTTGAACTGACAACCTTCTCATTACCGGTCCAGTATTTTCAACTTGTCAGCTAATAAAATCCTCATCACCGCTCATATACGCTTAATGAGCCTGCGCAGGGACCCAGCAAGCGCCTCGAACCCGGGGACATGATGACGGAACTGATGCAATCACGAGCAAGTCTTTGTTCTGAAGCTTTATAAAGCTTTATAAAACAATATGAATTAAAAACTCATAAAAATCATCTGTATGAAGTTTAAGTATGAAAATAAAATGCTCGTTTTATACATCCAACAGGCAGAACATTATGACCACCTTTTTAATATTATTGTTTTACTATATAATATAATATTACTGCCTGTTTACTGCTGTTCCTTTCTACCTTGGTAGATATTGACCACTGCAGTACAGGACACCCCTCAAGGGCTGCAGTCTGGCCATTACAATGTCGCCCAAGCGTGCTGATTTGTCTTGCTTTTAACATCAAGTTAGAGGATGACATGTTCAGCTACTGTTTACCCCCCCCCCACACACACACACACAAAGATGTGCTGAAGTGATAACCTGTTCACAATCTTACATACATTAATACTTCTCAACGATTTGTGTATAGTTATATTATTACTACCACTATCATTACTACTAACTACTATTAGTTTTACTAATAATGTCACTACTACTAGTATCACTATCACTACTACCACTATCATGTCTACTAACTATTATGACTATTGCTACTACCATCACTACTGTTAACTACTTTGATCAGTATTACTACTACTAACTACTGTGACTACGATCACCATAACTAACTGCTGATACTTCTCTTGCACTTATTTCTACTGCAGTTTTTACTACTAACTACGACCAATATTACTACCATCACTACTAACTGCTATGACTAGTATTACTATCAATACTATTAACTACTATGACCAGTATTACTATTACTACTAACTTGACTAGGCCACTAGTCACCACTACTACTATGACTAGTGTTACTATCACTACTACTAACTACTGTGACTACGATCACCATCACTACTCTAACTGCTGATACTTCTCTTGTTATTACATTACTACAGTTTTACTATTATAATAAAACTAATTATACAATAACAATATTGTTATAGTCGTTATTTTATTAAGTGTTTTATAAATAAAGTAAAATATAAAGTATTTTATTATTGTTTTGTCACCAGTCCTGCGTTTATTTCGACAGGTTCTGTGATGCTGGTTTACATCGTCCCGGTCGTGGTGGGATTTTTGATAATGATCAACATCCTGGGCTTCTTCCTGTTGGTTCGGTGGAAACGAAGGCGGAGTCTGAAGGGTATGTGTGTGTGTGTGTGTGTTTTTTGTGTACATGTGTGCAAATATTACTACATTATAATATTTCCACTTCAATGCTGCCCACGAGAACAAATGATGGTTTTTGACATTTAAAAGCTTTATTATCAGATAATGCCCACAATTATGAAATTCTTACATCACTGTTCATACAGGATGCCAAAGTATTACAGAGAACATTAGGAGTCAGATCACCGAGGTAATGAAATCAATAAAATAAAATAAATGTAAAATAATGTTCAGTAGTGCGCTACGTTAAATACATTTCGACTGTAGTTGAAAAAAAAATAAATTACTGATGTGAAGAAGTCGATTGGTTACTGTTGCCGTCACTCAGCATCACCATATTCACACAGTAAATAGAATCAACAAGGAGGATAAACAGACGATGTAACAGTGATGGTTACTGTGCAGGTTCGATCCCTGACAGAAACGTTCTGACATATTTAATGCTGTTATTAATTGTGTCTGTTTATTACAGTCTGACATCAGTGCTCGAATAAGATCGTCGCATTTTGACACCAGAACTAAAAATGTCTATAACAAATAAATATTTGTATTTTATATCCCCCCTCCCCTGATCTGTATCTGTAACTCTGTAATCTGGGGGGGTGGCGGGTTGTTGGAAGTAACCGGAGTACCCGGAGTAAACCCACGCGTACAAGAAAGCTCGCGGTGTCCGACGCACTCACACAAAATGATTTTTTACCCATGCAAACGTCTTGTACTAGGTGCGCGTGCAGCAGGCCCGCGGGCCAACTGTGGCCCGGGTTTACATTTCCACTGGCCAACCAAACCGAATCTTTTCAATATGTGTTTTGTTTGTTCTTTTGATTTTCAATTGACAAGCAATAAAAAATAATAATAAAAACATTAAAACACTTCACTCACATTTAATAATAACGGTTCGAAGAATATTTCCAACCCTTGGCAAATCTGGCCCTCTTTGCAAAAAGTTTGTACACCCCAGTCTCAGCGTTTACACGCATCGTGACGTTTATTATGAAGGAAACGATGAATCGTGTTTATTATTTTTTAATTATTCGTGAGATGTAATAAAGCCGATCATGATGAGACGTATGGATTGTTATTTTCCTCCATCAGGACCGGAGCTGGTGTGCCGTTCGGGACCGGACCGGGCGTGGCACTTCTGCATTGTTAGACAGCATGTTGTACTTCCAGCACTCAAGAGTCTGAATCCTAATACGCTTGTCACTTTCAGATCCGTCTCTCAGTCTCCTCACCTCACCCTCCACGTCTCCTCGAACATCTGCCGCGTCTCCTTCCACCAACAGCTGTCATTTCTGCTTTCCATCTCCTTCTCTTTATCTCGCGCCTCGCCTTTCATCCTCAATCTAGTCTTCTTATCTTTTTCTTTTTTTTGCTCTCCGGCTCTTTCAATCATTTAGTCGTGGTTCCCCGAGTGGGATCCGGCTCAGAGCGTCGGGTGTGTGTCGTCTCTCAGCTCGCCGTCGCCCTCGTCCCTGATTCCATTCTATTTCTCCGTTCATTATTTCCTGATCCTCTCGACATGCTTCTTATTTTGCAAATCCGTTCGAGCTGTTCTGACGTGATGTGATTTGTCTCCATGAGTCAGTGAATCTAGACGCTCGTCTTTTGCACCCCTCCTTCATGTGATGCGTTTTTGTTTGATGAAGCCGTCCACAGTGGTGTAAAGGTGTATTCAACATTCTAAATCATCCTGTCGTCACCCAGCCAACTTTATTTTTATTTTTCAGGAAGTGAGACAAGCAGCTTTTCTGAGGGCAAAACAAGCAGCTATGAGGGGTGAGTCGGGATCTGACAATCCGAGTCCCAAAAACCTCCACTGTAGTCATTTTCGAAAGGGGGGGGGTGCATTTGTTTTAGTTGCCTGTACCACGGTGGATTAGTATTTGAGGCCGGCCTTGCGCATGGAGAGTCACATCGTTCTCGTTTCTCCACCTTTATACAGACACCCAGGGTCCCTACATACCCCATCGTCTACACTGGTGCAAACCTAAACCTTACTGGTTTAGGTACTAGGAGGGTACTAGGGGGTACTAGGAGGGTACAAAGGTAGAGACCCGAAGATCGTCAGGTTCAAGCCCTTTTACCGCTAACTTGCCTCTATTGGGTTCTTGTGCAAAGTCTGTAATCCTCGAATGTCAAATCCTCAAATTCTATGTGTAAACGGCCGGGGCAAATGCTAAAGACCGGTCAGTCGAGCGAACGTTCAGAATCAGAGTGCTGGTGTGCTAGCAGACTTGTTGTGATCTCTCAGATACAGATGTTTAGATCTTCTAATGTTTAGTTTGTGTCGCGAACAGGTCATCGAGAAGCAGCAAGGAGCTGATCAACACCAGTGCACATCGAACTATGATCCTCGACACGAGCTCGGAGGGCAACAGCAGCACCTACGAGAGCTACCGAGGGGTACGAGGAACATACGGCAACCGGAACAATTCGTGCACAAACAATGCTTTGTGTACCGACAGACACACACTACATTATTCTTCCGCTTATGCTGCGCATGCCAACATCCAGCCAGCAGGGGTCGTAGTTGTGAAGTTAGAAAGTTATAACGTAATCCATATCCCTATATCTATATCCATATATGACGTGTCAGCGTGGGTTTCCTCTGGGTACTCCGGTTTCCTCCCACAATCCAAAAACATGCACTAGGTTGATCGGAAATGTGAAATTGTCCAGTAGTCACACACAAGATCCCTGTAGTGATACGGGGTTGGGGAAAGATCTGGCAACCTACCCCGTAAAAATGTAATTGCCGAGATACTCTGGGGATCGGTAACGGTAACGCAGAGTAACCCAGGGTCGAATTCGACTGAAGGGTCAAATAGATAGAGATAGATATCCATATATGACGTCTGATTGTTAATAACAAGATATTAATATGATGTGTGTTTACAACAGCTTCCGTGTGTGAGAAAATCGTTCCTCATCCCTCCTGAAGCGTCCGCGTGGTCAGGCGAGGGTTAAACAATGCCCGCGTCTGGTTAAAATTTACATTTTATGTTTTTAACTGATGCATTTTTAACGCTGAAGTTACTCAGCCGAGCAACAGAGGGTTAAGGGTCTCGCTCAGGGGTCCAACATCAGCAACTTTCTGATCGATAATCTGGAAACCCAAACTGCTGAGCTAAACACTTTAGAAACGAGCAGAGGAAGGTTCCGGTCCCTCAGGCTTGGCCTGCTTACGACCCGGAGCCTCATCCATTAGGCCAGCGGGTCCGAGGAGAAGGTGAGATTAGAGCTTTAATATTGCGACGCTGGAGTTTGTGTACGGTGAGAATAGAAAATCTATTGAACCTGTGCGAGTGTTTCTTTTATAAAATACAAGATTTTTTTAATATGCAAGATTTATCATAGATGTTAAATGGGTGCACAAAATGTATGAACACACAATCAGAACAGAACTTAACAATAGATAAATGAATTTACGAATCCGATGAGCATGTTTTTGGACTCGTATCGTGTCGAACACTCATGTGCATGACGTACTCTTGTTTCTCTTGTATTGTTGTGTAGAGCGCTCACTACTGCTCCCCCAGTGAGGCCTACAACCTCGCTCTCTATCCTCATCTGGAGATGTCGGAGGAACCTGGTAAGAAGTCCATCAGGAAATGAAAGGACACAATTAAAACATTGAAATAAGAAACCCGTCAGCATGTTCGGATCATACCTATCAAGTTTTGGATTTTAAAAAACGGGAAATTTTCTACCAGGCACTGCAAGCCGCCCCACTAGCCCAACCAAAGTACAGGACCGGGAAAATAATAATACGGGATAACGACGGGAAAGTGGGGTAAAATACGGTAGTTTCCCGGCCAAAACGGGAGACTTGACAGGTATGGTTCGGATTCTTTCGGCTCCTGCTTATTAGTCACGGCTAACAGAACACACACAGATAATAATAATAATTATTATTATAAACAATAACATGATCGGAATGGTTCCGTTATTTATTTATTAATCGTTTTCTTGGTGCAGGTAATAGGAACGTTATAAACCCTGTCGGTCATGAATACGAGGAGGTAAGAGATTACGCAGCGTACCAGGATCTGCTCGGTTATGATGTCACAACTGATGGACCAGGCTGGACAGCATCGTCCATATATGATGTACGGTATCCGCACCACACGCAGGCAAAGTGTCAGAATCATTCTATTTTATTTTATTTATTGATCATGTAAAGGAAGTGCTGTGATTTGAACTTTGTAGAGACGTTTTCTAGAGAGCTAGGTCGCTGTTTTCTGGTCTTTTTCCACACAGCAGACTCAATTGCCAGTCTTGTCTGCTATGCTTATTGGTGGGCACTACCAATCATGACCTCTAGGGGGTGTTGGGCTGACCGGTTAACTTATTGAAGCGTATAATACCGCTTTACTCCAACGATCTTGAATAAAGTTGAACACACATTTTCTTTAGCATCAGACAAGATTCATGCCTAACTACCACCACTGTTGGGCCCCTGAGCTCGGCCCCTTAACTCTCGACTGATCAAAAACGGTGTAAACTTGTACACTTGTACCATTGTAAGTGTTATGTTGTGGATATTGTGATATCGATGAAATGTTTGTGGATATTAAAACGCTTTTCGTGCTCCTGCGGTAATTACAGGCACGGCCTCTGGGGGCAGCAGATTACGAGCCAGGGAGCGGAGGTTATAACTCCTCAGGGTTCTTCAGACGAAGGAAGAACTGGGATTTACCGTTTGAGCTGAGGGGCGAGCTGGTGTAAGAGTCTGTGTGCTTGTTCAGTGTGGGGATGTACTCGTTCTTCACTCCGAACATTTTCATCTTTTATTATATCGAATTTCTGCGTCATTTGTTTTATTGTAAAATAATTCGAATAAATCACACGTTCATAATTATTGTATTTGTTCTAATAATAAAAAAATTACACTGAAGATCCTAAACAGGTCGCAGGTCGTCTGTTGCAGTGTACACACATACACACACACACACACACACACACACACACACATACAAAGAAAACAATCTCCAATCAACCTGACTGTTTGCCTTTGGACTGTGAGAACAACCCGGAGGGAGGGAGGGAGGGAGAACATGCAAACTTCACACCAGATGCCCGTCAGATCGCCTTCATGCTGTCAGGCGACAGCGCCACCAAGCACTAAGCCAACCAAGTTCATTTGCATTGCAGTTTATTTTATCACTCGCATGTATTATTGGATGATTTTATTACACACATAATAAAAATGAACAAATAATGTGTCTGAGAGTCGAGATAACAACACACACACACACACACACACTGGCATATCGTGCCTCCTTGTTTGTGCAGGTTTTGACATTTTAATTCGCGCTATATTATCCGTTTATCATCAAAAACAAACACATGAATGATAACATCCATCCATCCACCCAGAGACACACAGACACACTACCTGACTACACTGAACACCTGAACAGGTCACCAGTATGTTCTAAAGTACACACAAGGCACACACACACACACACACAAACACACACACACACACATAGGACAATTGAAGTATTTTCAGACAATGAATCTGACTGGACAGTCTGTGGACTGTGAGAGGAAACCGGAGCACCGGATGGAAAAACCGCACAGACATGGAGAGAACATGCTAAACTACGCACAGTAAGTCTCGGATCGTGTAACCCAGGAATCAAACACTGCTCCTCGTGTGCTTTATTTTACAATATTTCTGAAGATCTAAAATTTTTAATTATTACAAAATGACAGAAATGTGGAGCTTCAGGGGTCATTGGGATGAAGGGGGGGGGGTGCAGGGGGAAAGGAGGCGGGTGAGGGGTGAATGTTCTGGAATGTTTCCTCAGGTTTTGGTTTTCGTGCCCCGGTTTGCAGTGTTTTGATCCGGATCTACAGACTGGATGTATAATGTTTACCCTTCTGCCAGGATTTAGAAGACGGTCGTCTGTATTTAGGTTGTTGACCTTCCGGAAAATGACACGATCCATACTGCAGCCGGACGGGAGCAAATTGGTAACCATGACAGCGCCCGGGACTTTATATCATTCAGTAAGCAGAGAATTTATACTGCTTATATTATAAATATTAACACTCCGTACCAAGGTTGTTTTAGGGGTTCGTGGAAGAAACAAGACTTTTGTTCGTGGTCAGCACTTTATAGGTTATAGTATCAGGGACGGTTGTATTTTGAAGGGTTATAACACCCTGAGGTTATTAATGATTCCTCTACAGAGAATGAGCTGGTGGAACCCCAGTGTTTAGGGTACAGGACCAGTAATCAGAAGTTACCCCAGCTTACACGGGCTTGTTTACTGCTGTTGTCGCTTTGCATGAAGGCGTCTGCTAAATGCTGAAGAGTTAAAGTATTAAAAACAAGATTGTGGGTTTTGACTCCAGGTTAAGCGACCTCTGCTGGGCGCTATAGCAAAGCGTCTGACACCTTTCTGCTCCTGGGGTGTCATACAAAGAGAGAAAATATAACAAATATAATCCATATAAAGAATAAATGTTGTTTCTAGTGCTGCTGTTGCGACCTCTGCTGGTCGATTAGAGTCAGAATCCATTTTTACTCGCCAATTCTTACCAGTTTTGATACTAATTGGTCACAGATCTCCAAATGCATCCTCGTGGAGGTACTGTGCACATATCCGGGAGAAAGGGGGGTGAGGGTAAGATGGGTAACAGGGTGGGGGGTAGTGTGTGAAGGTCAGAAACACCAGAGAAACATAAATGCGACCGAGTTATTGAGTATCGGGAGGAAAACTACATAAACGGGAGGGAACGCGGTTCAAAAATAAATAAATAAAAACAACACTGGTGATTAAAAAATGTTCGACTAATGAAGCCGTGTGAAGCAGATGTGCAGAACATCTGCTGCTGGTTATAAGACTGGCATTGCTGAACGCTCGGCGGTGCCAAACAAGCGCCGGCCGAGGGAACCGATTCATTTTTATTAAACTCCGCACAAGGACGTTTGTCACAAACAGCATCAGATCAGGACATCGGTGCTCCGGCAGTGTGAGTGTGAAGAACCTCGTCTCATTATTGTGCCTCTTATCACTCACGAGGTTGTGAGTCGAACACTTTCAGCGACCACAGATACCGACAAAAGTATTTAGACATGCGTACACTTTTATCTGACAGCGTTAACGCTGTGAGGCCTCGCTCAAGGGCCCAACAGTCTGCATGTGTGTGTGTGTGTGTGTATGTGTTGAACAACTCAACTCCCTCCACGTTCTCTTAACACAAGAATAACACAACTCACTTTCTGTTAACACAAGAACAACACAACTCCCTCCACCTTCTCCTAACACAAGAACAACACAACTCCTCACACCTCCTCCTAACACAAGAACAACACAACTCCTTACACCTCCTCCTAACACAAGAACAACACAACTCCTTACACCTCC